>WIUT01005402.1:0-15082 GCA_010645135.1 Tetragonula clypearis | reverse complement strand
GAAGAAGAAGAAGAAGAAGAAGAAGAAGAAGAGGAGGAGGAGGTTTCCGTGGTCGCGTGCCGTCGTGCTCCGCTGGGCCCAACGATCTCTCGCACATGACACACACCGGAATAGGACATTACGAGAGATGGTGAGCGGCTTGCCGTCGTCCCGACGTGCCGTCGCATCGCCGGGGCCCAATCGTCGGTTGGTGCCACGCGACCGGCACGTGGCCCGCAATTGCACCAGTCTGCCCCTCGCCACGGTCACGCCCCGCTGATTCGCCTCGCTTCGCTTCGCTTTCGGCCCTTTTGCTTTTCCCTTCGGTACGTACGCGTGTACTTACATTACATTACATTACGCGTGTGTATATACCGATACGATATCACATCTAGACTGTTAGTTACCCACCGTTCTTCTGTTACCCCTTGCGCCAAATAACTGGACCCCTGGAACTCGAATAACACCCGAGGGTCTCCCGAAGTTGTTATTTCGACGAGTCGCACTTCTGTGCGCCCGACGGGCAGCACGCCGCGCTGCCAGACTTTTCGTTTTTTTCTTTTCGTCTGATAATATTACACCGACACGCGAGCCCCTTTACGCCACGATAGCGAAAAACCCTGTGGTTACCAACAGGTATCGCATTCTACAATTGAATGCACTGGCATTCGAATGTTTTTTTCAACGTGTGACGCGCGTGAAGACACAGATGTTGCGTACACGTAGGTGCCACATTTGTCGAAGCTGATTAATTCCTCGTTCGAGCGTGCACTGTCCTTGTCGTTGGTATCTTCAGCCCCGGCACAGTTCGTCTGTAACATAAGGATCGTTGTGATTAATAGTAATCGACGATACGATGACTGTGACAAGTTCTGCCGTGGTTCGAGTTGCTTTTAACGATCGATACCCGAACGGGGGATATTATTTTTCTAAATGAGGCATGATATATGTGTGGCATGATATATCGGGGTGCATTAGAAATAAGAGTTTCGTAGCATGATACCGAGATGGATGCCGAGTTTTTATGTCAATTTATGTTAGAATTAACGTTTCACTGAAGAAATTACTTGCACGTTCAACATCGTTCGATAACTTTCTTCTAGTATCAATATTTGTTATTGATATAAAGCAGTTTATACTTTTCTTATTTTTCTACTCGATTTCACTTTATTCCCTAACTTCGATGCTTATGAAGTTTAATCGTAGAAAGCTATTTGCGCTGTTTAACTTTAAAGTTGCAGAAAGAATTGTTTAAAGCATGAATAATTATCTACCCAATACTTCCCGTAATAGTTAGATTTGTAATCAAGTGAAACCTAATGCGTGAAATATCGACAGATTGTTTCGTAAGTAATCAACAGCGTGATGTTTTGTACAGATAGAGAGTTAAAAATTTCTATATCCAGGAATCCGTTCTGAGTGAGTAATATTTGTACTCTAGTGTCTTTACAGAATACTTCGATCCTTTTTATACCGTTCTATGTTATACCGAGGTGCTAAATATTTAATGTAAACTAATGCATTCGCGATGAAACCAGGAATTTGAAAGTTTTATTTCCCCGCGAGGCAAACAGTTTTCTCCCCCGAAAAGTTTATGAGATCCAATTGACCTTGTGCGAATTTTTTTTTCTTTTGTTACGAAGCTAGATACATTGGATATACCACCGTTTTTGGATCGTGTTTTTGATTCGAATTTCTGGCGCTGTTGAATTATTAAACTTTTCCTCGCACAAGTTGCATTCTTCCTGTGTTTCGCCGAAGTTGTTCTACAGTTATTTTGCGTATTTGTTATTTCATATCTATATATGTCGCGCATGTACGCGAAATGTTAACTCACGTAGGCGAGGTGCGCGACGTATTCAAAATGATAAAAGCGTACCTCGTCCTTGGACGACAAATAATGCGTATTCCCATCAATTGACAGAGTTAAAGAGGGAAACTGAAGTGAACAGGTAAGAGGGTTAGTAGACAAGTGTTTGTTTTACAGATGAGAATGTAGATGTAAACCTAAGGGGTGACTTCTGATATTTACGAGGGGGAACTATGAGCCTGTATTTGGGTATAATTGGCTCGACATGATACTCGATACTCGATTCGATTACTTTAAAAATTAAAACATAATAGGAGCAGTTACTCGTAGTCAAACAGTCGTATTAAATGTTTGAGTGTTTTATAAGGTAACTGATAATAACGAAATAATATAAGTATAGTATACTACAACGAAATAATATAAGTATAGTATATTATAAAAATAATATAAATATAGTATATTAAAACGAAATGATATAAGTATAGTATACTACAACGAAATAATATATTATAAAAGTATATATTATACATAATATATATAAAAATATGTATAATATATTATAAAAATAATATAAGTATAGTATACTAAAACGAAATGATATAAATATAGTATATTATAATATAAGTATAATATATTATAAAACAGGATAATAGAACTTCATTTATAATAGATAATAGATATAGTAGAATTTTATTTACGAATCCCATTTATTGAAAATTTTAGTCAATATACTAAAGGGGCTCTTATTTCGATTAAGTATCTTCGAACCTAAAGCGTCGAGACCTTCCAGAGGCACACTTTCAATTTAAAGGAAATTATAACAAAGATGTAATTATTAACTGACTAGTTAATAATTGACGACCAGCATTATTAAACCAACCACGAATCTTTAAACCGTGGCAGATTAATTCCCTTCGGGCAACGATCGATGGCCAATTTTATTTACCGATCAACTCGAATCGCCGATCTTTCGTTCAGTTTTATCAATCTCAGACAGCTCAGTTCACACAAGTTCAATCGATAAAACGAAAAGAATTTTCAATCAAAACGATCAACGTTTGCCAAACTTACTGCCGGTAAGTCAACGTCGATCGGTAGCCGAATCGGCAATCGATGACAGTGGCGGAAGCGGTAGTCGAACATGATACTTCACTTAGTTTCAGTCGAAGTATCGAGACAGATCTCGAGGTGTCGGTGTTTTATGGCCTCGGTAATGTCCTCGTTAAAATTAGAAAAACAGAAGAAAAGAAGAAGAAAAAAAAGGAGAGAACTCGCAGGTCACCTGTCGCCGCCTCAACCGCTCTAACTCACCGATACTCTTCTTCGTTCTTCTCCGATCGTCGAACAAATAAACGAGGACAAAAAGCTTTGGGGGGGAGGGGGGTTGTGGAAGCAGGGTAAGACGTGAATAAGAAAGAAAAGAAAAGGCGAGAGACCGGGAAAACGTAACAAGGCGGCACACCACCCCGTAAATAATCGTCGTTTCGAACGCGGCACGCTAATGGACGTTTCCTGTCGAAGCTTGAGAAATCGTCGCGAACGTAATCGCCGCGAATATTCCTCGGACGAGGACGAACGACACGGTGCGAAGTACCGCTCGACAGAAGCGATGACGAAGACTACTCGCATCGTTAGCAGCGATCGTGTGCACGGTACTCCACGCTTTGGCTAACACGCGGCTCTATCACAGTCTCTCAGAGATAACACGCGCACGCTCGGAGTGCACCGAGTGCGGCCTACTTCGTAGAAGTTTGTTCTTTTTTTTTTTTTTTTTCTCTTTTTCTTTTTGGTTCGTGCGCATTTTCGGCCACACGCCTCGACAGTCGACAGTGCCGACTTTCTTTCGATTTGGACTTGGAATTTTCACGAGGACGGAGGGATCGTAATGCACTCGCTTGAATGTTCGCTTCTATTTTGGCAATCGGTCGCCAAGTTGTAACTATTTATTTATTTGGTTGTGAAATGCAAGCTCGATCGTGAGATCAAGTTTGAATCAGTGAATTGAGTATAGTATTTCTAGCGTATTGGACATTCGAAGCTTCTAAACGCTTGCATCTCGACGATCGAAAGGCGACACCTTCGTTCATATTGTTTAAACATCATAGATTGAGAGTGGTCGGCCAGTTGTAGCTATTCATTTATTTGGTTTTGTTGGCGCGTGAAATGCAAAACTCGATTTCACAATCGTGTAAAATTCATCGGTAATTAGTGAATTGAGTACAGTGTTTCTAGCGTACTTGGCATTTTGAAGCTTCTAAACGCTTGTATCTCGACGATCGAAAGGCGATATCTTCGTTCATATTGTTTAAACCATAGATTCATATCGTTAAATTGTTATTGTTATATTGTTGTGATTGTTATATTGTATATAATTCATATTGTTAAAATCATGGATCCCGTTCGGCAAATGACTCAGATAGATCAGTGGCAAATAAGTAAAATAAGTTGTAGGGGAAAAAAGGAATTTGAAACTTGAAGCCAATCGATTGTAACATAATTCGGTATTTTATCAATTATTTTATAAAGATGAATCACGCGTCGAAGCGACGTGCAAATCAATATCGAGCTTGGGGAACACGTTCGTTCGGGAAACTTTCGAAAACTTGATGATAGTGTTAATATTGAATATTTCAAGTGATAAATAATTGTTAAGTTGGGAGAAAAATGGCTGCCGATCATAACTTGATTAATACTATTATCAAAGAAAGATACGAACAGATATATAATTGTGAAAAGAAAAAGGATAACGCCAATGGACTTAATTGTACTAGTTATAAATTAAATTAAATTATAAATGTAAAAATCGTTATAGATGAAGTAGAGTGTTATTTGTTGTTAGTTATGAATATCAATTTAATATGTAAATTAACGATAATCGATAACATTCGAACACCACGACGAATCACGATTGCTATCTTTCAAAAAGAAAAGAAAGAAAAAACAAATTGACAAGTTTTATAAAGAATTTACTCATACAAATATCAATTTAATATGTAAATTAACGATAGTCAATAACATTCGAACACCACGACGAATCACGATTGCTATCTTTCAAAAAGGAAAAAAAGAAAAAACAAATTGACTAGAAACTGCCAAGTTTCACAAAGAATTTGCTCATTTCATTTGCAACGACCGACAACAATTTTCCAAAAAAAAAAAAACTGAAACTCGTTAGTACAACAATTCTTCAACTTTCCAATCATATATATATGTATCTGCGTTAGTGTTTGTGGGGGGAACGTTGATTGGAAAGTTGAAGAATTGTTGGAAAAACCGGAAATCGGTTCGTACTGCAGCCAACTTTTCCAATCCGGATATCATTAGTAAACCTTTATGACTGCTCGGCTCCCCCCCCCCTTCAAAAAAAAAAAAGAAAAAAATAATCGAGAACCTTCCCGGGGTTCACCAAAAGTCAAAAGGTGTAGTCTGTCCGGGATCGAGCGTGGCACGATCGTAAATTAACTGTACCGATGACGTGTCGGAAGGTGGTTCCACGTGGACGAGAAGGGATCGCCACATGGCACGAGTCTACGGGGCGGAGAAATAAATGCGGTATCCCTATGGATGTGTAGTGATAGCCTGGGTGGTGGTTGGTGGCATCGAGGAGCCGGTGTCATCTGTTGCATCGGTTACATCCTGACCGGCAAAGCGTGACCGTGCTTGGTAACCGGCTACCATAAACGTAGCGCACAGGGTAGGGGGGGGAGAGGGATTAATTACCTCCTAATTGCCCGGCAGAACGCTGTCACTGGGAATCGATGGTTAAAAATTGTTTCGTAACGAGCGACCTTGTCGTCAACGAGGCAATTTCTGCTTGCCTCGAAATAGCTCTGTCGCTATTTTACGCTGCTTTTTGCGCTTCGCGGCGAGAGAGAGAGAGAGAGAGCAATGTGAAAGGAATTGAGAAAAAGCTGAGGCACGCGTTGTGTCTTTGCATTTCACATTCAAAAGGGCGGGAAGGAGTTGAAATTTTTACGAATTTCAACATTTCTTCTTTTCTTTTCTTTTCTTTTTTTTTTCTCTTCGCCAATGGCAAATTGCCTCGCTGACGATATGAAATTTTCGTTTCCGATATAGCGAGGAAGTACGAAGCTGTAAACGTTGTGTGTCTGAGGAATGGTAAAATTTTGGACACTCTTTGGTTTTCCCTAATAATTACGTTGTTTGTCACTTTCTCTATTTTTCAACGAACTATCCAGAATGACCAGTTGATAATTTTTGGCTAGATATATTTCACGAATACAAACCAGGCTTGAATGACTCTTCGTAAAATACATAAAATAAAAGCTTTCCGTACCCCGTTGTATTAAAAAGATTTTTCGTTTCTTTTACTTTAATGTCTCTGATGGCAAATTTTTATCCTTTAGTCGTCGGTACTAAAACGCAGCCATGTAGCGATTGCTAGGCTACTTTGTTAGGCTCTGCTTTTGCACGATATTTAAATGTAAAAGACCAAATCCAGTCGAGCGCATATGTCGACTCGTCATATTGAAGTCATCTATAACGAAGAATCAAAATCCGATGCTTGGCTTGACTGCAAAATTTGAACTGAAATGTTAAAAACACTTTTCACGCGTAAATCGTGACCCCGTGTCAAAGAATTCTGCAGCGTTAACATTCGAGAAATGAAAAACAAAACGAAGATTCAGAAACGAAATCCGCGTGTCATTCGGATCAGAATTTTTTGGAAGCACTTGGCTCGACACACGAAGCTTATTCATCTTACAGCCGTGATACCGACGAATGATCGTCCACGAAAAATTCGATGTGTCTGACCGTGAATGCACGTACAGTGCAACGAATGGTGGTGTGGCATTCATCGTGATCATCTGTTCGAACCATATTTCGGACAGGGCGCGTGCCGTGTCGATAATACGATGGTACGTGTTCAATGACAAGCGGTAAAAAAAATTGCGGCCCGCGAAGAAATCGACATCGGGGGTAATAATTTATACGAACAATGAAAACATATGGTTCGAGCGGCGCAGCGAAAATTGACACAGAGCGCGCCGATGATTCAATGATAATTGGTGTCATTTAACGAGGCAAATCTTCCGTCGACGATTCGATGGTTGTTTCGCTGTTACGTTGCTAGCAGCTGCTACTTTATTTATTAAAATGAAGCTCTTGACGTTTCTCTTGCCTCGCGTCGTAAAGGACAGATCGAATTGGAAAACTGAACTGAAATTGAAAGAGGTGAATTTCAGACTGAAGTTTCGAATGCTTTTCGAAAAATGGGTTTTTCATTTGTTTTCAAATGACACCGGCCCTCGGTTTTCGAAAACTAAGACTTCCGTTGATATTCAAAACTTTTTAATTAATCTCTCTTATTTCTATGCACGTTACACATGCACAATTAACACTTTACCGACCGTGTATTATTAGCGGTGAATAGTTAGCCGATTAATAGACTACCGGTCGGTAAAGTGTTAAAACAATTGTAAAGATACACTAAATCGTGCCGCGTCGTTTAAACGTCCTTCTGGCCGTTAGAAAAGTTTCTCGAGAACGTAACGAAAGGATCGTTATTTATATGCGTAATTTCTCGGCCGAACTATAGATTGGAAGAACTTGATTGAAAACTTCGAAGGCCCCTCTCTCTCTCTCTCTATTCGCGAAACGTGGAAAAGTGAAGCGGAACAGGAAACTTTTTACCATTCGACGATTCATCGAATAAACCCCGTAGAGTAGCTTGCAACTGCTGCTTTCTCGATGGGAAAGTAGGGTTGGACGTAAAATAACGTGTCGTCGAGGAAAAAAAAAAAAAAAAAAGAAACGCTCCTTCAACTTAAAGAGAACACACGAAAGGAATCGGTCGTTACTTTGTCCCAAACTGCGTGAGAAGAATTTTCCCATTTCCAAGGAACGAGGAGGCGCGAGCAGTCTGTTAGAAGACAAAAATTCGAGGACCCCGCGAGGATGAACTTCACAGGCACTCGTTCATTTTCTATCTCGTTTCTTTACTTTTCGACCCCCGAGGAGGAGGAGGAGGAGTTTTTTCAAGGCGTCGCGCGCGACAGATTTTTGGGCAGCGTCCAAAAACTCACGTTGGTCACGAACGGGGGGCGAGCGGCAAGCGGAATTTTAAATAATGACGCGAGATCGAGGGTCTGCTCCCGCGGGAATCGGCGGGTGCCCGAGGCGCGTTTCTAAGAAACAATCAACCGCGGCCACCACTCGGTTAAACCGAGCGTGCCTCGCCACCAAAAAGCCATTCTTTCCACGCTATAATTAGACTCACACGCTGAAGAAGCGATGGAGCGGTAAATCACTCGCGACGATCAAGGGGGAAACGCGGGCAGAGTTTGGCGCAAACTCGTTTTTCGGGAATCAGGATGCGAGGACGTTGCAGAAGAAAACAACCCTTTAAAAATAGTCAGCCTGGGGAATCGCCTTGTGCCCTTGTTCGCGAAATATCTCGCGGAAGAATCTATAAAGAAATAAACAGTCTCCTATAACGCGTTTCTCGTGCAAGAACCATTCCAACAACTCGAATTGGCTTGAAAATTTATCTATGGTTGTTCGACGTGTTAAATTTTTGTATGTAGTTGACATTTATTAATTTCCCGGCTTATTAATTCCAGTTATCAGGCAAACAATAAAGCATTGGCTCTCTTTTCATTTATTCCAAGATTTTCTTTTGACTCGTTTAATTCACGTTATTGGAATTTGCAGAACATTAGAGAACATCTGGGTAAAATTTTTCATTATTGCTGCATTATTTACCTGAATAAAAAATAATTACCCATAGGTTTGCAAAGTGAGGAGGATTTTCGGCCAATTAGAAAAAAAAAAAAGAAAAGAATTAGGTCATTCATTTAGGAATCTAAAGGAATCACAAGGAACCTAAATAAATGAGAATTTCTCTTTCGTTACTTGATCTTCAAACGTCTGTCTATCGACAACAAATTACACGTGCTGACACTAGGTTTACCTGAGTGTATCTATTTCTCCGGAACCAGAAGACAGGAAAGATTAGATTTGCGATTACGTGTCTTATAAATGTAAGTAAAAATTAATTAAAATATTCTCATAAAATACGGCAAGAATTTTCTTGAAGAAAATTAGTGAAAAAGTCTTTTCTCAGGGGGGAGGGGTCAAAATGACCCCTTGGTAAATCATCGATGTCATTAACCCCTTGCGCTGGTTTCGCGGACCATAACGAGTGACCGAATCGTACACAATAAAATTCGTCGCTTTCTTTTTGAACTCGCTACGACGTTATCGTAATAATTTCACTATCATAATTCCACTGGATAGAAATTACTACCAGGCGATAAATTTATCATTTGTTTCATCCAGATTATATTGAAAATATACTTAACCCTCTGTTGTATGAATTTTTATGACGGGTTGAAAACAAATATATACGGCTGTCAGTCTACGTAAAAATAAGCGTGGCCGTGAAATAAATATATAAAATTTTATTAGAAAGTGTTATTTACGACTGTTCCTGCACTGGGAACTTTATTCAAGTCCCCAAATGCACCAGACGTTTAAAACTGAGGAAATATTGCAATTTTTTTCGTCGGAATGTCCACGTCATTTTCCATCATCGTTATGAAGTATTTAAGAAATAGCGCGATTATTCAGCGCACGTCGAATAATTAGAGTCACGCGCGGTCTGAGAACCAACCGCATGCGTACCTCGTAGTTGAGAGTGTAATTTTCGTGTAAAGTACACGGATAGATACCTTCACGACCAACCCATGTTACTATGTGGTTTTTAAACGCCTTTTAAAGGATAGCAGAAAGAGAAAGAGAAAGAGAGATATCCGTGCGACTCGGTGGGAAAGTGGAAAGAAGAAAACGAGACACGGCTGGGGGGGGGGGGCCGGCGATACGAAGCGTATCACGTTTCCATAAACAAGTCGCCATTTACACGACAGAGACAGCGCGAATCTCTTTTGTCTGTCGCGGCTCCGGCGCTGTTCGTAAATAGAGTCCGCCTTTCAAACGACTGCGGCTCCTTATCTCGCTCCCTTTACCCCCGGAGAGAGAGAGAGAGTTCCGTAAACATATAGTTGGCGCTCGGCCAAACGCAGAATGGAATACATTATTCTAGAAATTGCAACGCCAAACGAGCGCCAACAGACCGTGGGCATCGAGCGTGCGTGAATAATCCGATTGTTCGCCGTCTCTCTCTCTCTTCTTCTGCGCACCGAGAGGCAAAAAACAGGGTCAAAAAGCGCTCGAGACTTTATTGAGATTTTATAGAAAAAAACTGGTCATCAGTACGCGCCAATCCCTAAATAAAAGCCTAATAAAATAAAATCCTAAATAAAAGCGAAATTAACTTCGATTTCTTAACACTTTACCGACCGGTAGCCTATTCATCGGTCAACATATTTTAACACTTTACCGACCGCTAACCTATTAATCGGCTAACTATTCATCGCTAATACACGGTCGGTAAAGTGTTAACAGTGACACGTAGAATCATTTTCTATCGCTAAAAAAATCGAAAAATATATATATATTCTTTCTTGATTTTGGATTTACTCGAAAAAAAAAGGTAAAATTCCATTCTGCTTTACTTCAAAGCATGTCCACACCATAAATAAATATTAGTTTCATTGTGTATATGTGTATTTTTTTACTATAAATTTATAACATTTCAAATTTAACAAACGTGCGTATATAACTTGTTTTTAATTTTTTCAATATTTAGTATTTGATCTATCGTGGCTCGCCAATTATGTGAGTAAAAAATATTTAAATTATCCATTTATTAGCAGAAGTACATTTTTCTTAAAATTAAAAATGTGGCGGTCAAGAGGTTAAGACGCTTTTAATACCTTGCAATTTTTTGTTTTTATGTATCATGCTCTAAACTACCCTGGGAAAATATGCATCTTAGAAGACATTTTTTTTTTTACTTTCTTTTTACTTTACTTTAGACACTTTTTGCTGTCGGAGGACTGAGATTACGCCAGTCGGAATCATAAGCGGGAAACTCGACAAGACTGTGAAATATATTTATTGTTGTCTCAGTTTTACAGGATGCCTCACAATAATAAACATCTCTTTAACCCATTTTTGCCGGAATTTTTTTTTTTTGCATAGGTAATTTTTTACTGCATAGAGATGAAACAACGTGTTGTCGTTCTCGAAATCAAGTTCAAACAGAAAAAAAAAGAAAATGCTTCGAGGCACTATGCATAAAGCAATTATGCTTGCTGTTGAGGTTGGTTTATTAATGCAGCAGTTGTTATAGACGATATAGAAAGACAGTGTTTTCATAAATTTATCCGAACTCGAACAACAAATCGTTAAAATCGAAAATTAACACGTGAAAAAGCATATTCCCGTTTAGTGACAAAAATGTGAAAAATTCATTTTACTAACATCGATAACTCTGTTTTTAGGCTAATAATTTTATTGAAAATTAAACAGCCGATATACGCCGATATACGCCGGCTCTAAGGTATTAAAATTTACTCCGAATTTTAAATTTCTCAAAGTTCGCGGATTTCAAACTGCGCAGAATTGCCGCGAGTTCGCTCACTTTCCCCAAGTGTGAAGTACAAAAAAATTTCATCAGAGAATTTAACTGCCGACAAGGTAAAGCACGAAATTTCCATCCAGAGAGACGTTCAAGTAAAAGAAAGTCTCGACAATACAATTTTATTTACGTAGATATTTCACGAGGGATAAAAATATTTCACCGAGTCGCTAAAAACACACACAGTTTTACATATGTGAAATATGGGTATCGGTCATTTTGCTAGTTCGTGTCAACGGAGTCGTACAAACATATTTGCCCAACCTTCTGGTGGGAATATCTCGAAACGGAAAGCACGAAAGTCGACGAAAAACTCTCCTCCCCGAAAGAGGAGATTCGAGTAGTTTTTCGGATTAGCCAATTGGCCGCCCCTGCCGTTGGTTGAAGTATCAATTGGCAATAAGCTCTATTCAAGCGTGTTTCGTCGCTTGGCAACTCTTCCTTCCGTGTATCTTCGATTGGAATTTTTTTTGTTCACTCTTTCAGTCGTTCGAGGAGTCGAAGCGAGCCTCGGTGTGCATTGAATAATCGATCCGTAACTATGGTTGACCTATTTAACGTACGGTACTCTACCACGCTGCCCCTCCTCCTCTTTCTCCTTCGTCGTGCAAACTCTCTTTTCGAAACTCCGATCCGATTTATCCGTTTAAATATGCCGTTTCCGTGACGTCCAGCCGCAAAACTAAACGTGCCAAATATATACAGGTACACGTAGGATGATGATCGTGTTTAAACCAACTCGTTCGAGCGAGCGAACTAACGACACTTGCATAAGCGTGCGAGTCGAAAATAGAACGAGATATATTCGCGTGGAATAGCCGAGGAAGGTCACCAGGTTGTTGAACGTACTCGAACCGTCGATCAAGCAGCGCTCCTCTATCGAATCTCGAGCGTCGCAGACCTTTGACCTTTCGCGGCGAATATCCGTGAAACTTTGCTCGCTCACCGCCATTGCCTATGTGTATGCCTCGGTAATTCGGCAATCCGTGATTATGAATTTATTACAGACGGCACTGTTGAAACTTCAAGCTTGGTCGTACATTTGCCGTGTCGCGGCACACGTATGTAGTCGAGTTGTCATTGCTGGTGACAATTGGCTGAGAATTTCGTGTTTCCCGGCTCTAAGAGTCAACAGAATCAGAGGGAAATGGAGTTGAAGTCAGACGTCCGCATTTGTCGGAAATTTCAAGACGCAAACACGCACCGAATGTACGTGAAAACTATATAAAATATCGTAGTATGTAGTAGGATGAGACCAAATTTCTGCTCGAGTTACCCCATTCACAAGAATCGTATAAATCTGTGTTGAAAGAGGGAAAACTATTTATCCAATTGTATCACTTAATATTGGGGGGGGGGAGGGGGGGAATAGAGAAGTTATCGCACGATGTGATTAGATTAAATTTCTCTCATAGCCTCATATTAAATATAAAATATCGTGAATTTAATCCAAGAACGCGAGAATTCTTTCCCCTTTTCGTAACAAAATTTTCGCACGTCGAAAGATCGAAGAACCAACTCAGCCAGAAGTTAATTTCCAGTAACGTCGTCGTGTTTGTCGTGCGTACGATAATTTTCCTACAAGATCAGTATCATTCGCTGAGCAAACATTTCTCGCTGGATGATGGAAACGGCGATCAGCGATAAAGCGTTTGACCCGAATATCCCAACAGCCAAAACACTTGGCCGAAAATAATCGGAACGCCGGAATTCGGTGTTCCTCTTCCCTTCTCTCTCTCTCTCTCTCTCTCTCTCTCTCTCCTTCTGGTCATCGATATTCCAAATGCGAAATTATTTCGCCCCCGCTTATTCACGCGCAGCCAGCTGGGAGCCGAGCCAACCGAGAAAACACCCTCTTCCATCTTCTTTCACGAATTCCGTGCAATCCTAACCAACGCACCAAGCTCGCAATTATCGCGTTGCTTATATCGTTTTTCTTTCTACTCGGAATAGATTCTCTTCTATTTTTCTTTTTTTTTTTTTTTTTTTATTTATTAGTAAAGATTTTTCCTACGTTTCAGAGTGTATCGATGTGTATCGCTCAAAAGTCACACTAGTTTTAACCTCGCTGTTATTCTCTTCGAGTGTGTGTGTGTGTGTGTGTGTGTGTAAAATTAGAGATAGACACTATGTTTATGTATATGTTATATATGTTATATATATATATAAAATTAGAGATAGACGCAATGTTTCAGTAGTTTTTATTAGCCGTTGCATACGGAATGCCTATGTCTATTTAAAGTTCAAATTTAACGAGCTCGTGCCACCCACTAAATCTTATCTTGTTGTTAACGAGAAGTGGGAAATTTCAGCGTGGCGTATTCAACTCGTAACGAGGGATATATATATCGGAATTTCGACCATTGCGAATATAATCGGAATATTCATGAGTCACGTATTCAAAGTGTCACGTGGAAAACACAAGCTTATCACTCGGGGGACAGGTCAAAGATTCTATCGGCAGAATTTTTCAGGAGACGTGAATTTCAATCTCTGTGTGAAATCGATAATTGTTGATGAATCTAGAATGACGAAGTGAAATGACCGTGAGAAAGACGATTGGTAACAAGTTTCCAACAATAATGACGAAAACGATTCGGTCGTAAAATTAATAGCGTGGCACGTTAAAAAAGGTGAAAATGTTCGCACACAAATGATCACGCGTTCCCGACGATCGGTCATTTTTATCACGCTCATTTTTATCGCGTGATAACGCAACGCCAAGAAGTTTACCTACGGCGCTCTCGAAACCGTGATCGTTCGATTTTTTTTTTCCAGCGACAATCGTTATTATCAATCGCGTAATTCCCTTCGCGTGGAATCTATTTGCGTTACGCGAACGTGCCACGCCAACCTATTATGGTTTTGTAACGAGCGTGTTCTACTTGCATCATACTGTCGTCGAAAAGTTGCGAAACAAGTGCAACGAAGTTTTCTTTTTCCTTTTTTTTTTTTTTCCTCTTCTTTTTGTTGTACATTTTCTCAGACGATCTTCCGGCTTCATTCTCCGAAAAACTTCCCTTCCCGAACTCGGGGAGAGAAATAAAGAAAAGATCAAGAGAAATGCATGATTTTCCTGGGGGATTACGGGAGCCGGGAGCGCGGCGCAAACAAAAAAGTTGCTTTCTCGTTTGCGCTCCGGATAAGAAAATATTTACGAAAGAATGCGGACGAGGGAAATACGCTTTCCTCGATGCGATCCTCTGTGTATTTTCTACGTCCGGATATTCCCGGAGAAGACGAAACGAAAGCCGAGAAGAGACGAAGGAGAAACTAGAGATAGAAATAAGAAAAAAAGAAAAAAATCGACGTATTTATAATTACTATCGAATTCTGACTGCGTGATATCCGTATTTCGGATTCGTTTGTCTTTTTTGTTTATCGTCGGGCCAGGTTTGATTATTCCGTACTCAAATAGGTTTATGCTACATACGCCAGGTTTCGCGAATTATCAATTCGTTGATATTTAAAACTAATTAACAACGAGCTAGAGCTGGCGTCGGTCCCTGCGGACCGACGCGCCGCTATTCGCTCGGTTGGCGGGACCGACAACACTTGCAATATTCGACAGTTTCGTAGACGCTTCATCGAGTCTCAGAAATACACTCGGAGTTTCATTAATATAAAAAAAAAAACACACGTAAAAGAACTATAATTTAAATAACTATGAAAAAAAAAAAACTACACGTTTTGGCTCTGTCTCGAACGTGTTAATAGTCAAATTTACAGAGCACGGAACGACGAAACCGCAAATTCAATGTATCGCGATAAAAAGAAAGAAAGAAAGA
>WIUT01005401.1:0-15082 GCA_010645135.1 Tetragonula clypearis | reverse complement strand
ATATATATATATATATATATATATATATATATCTTTTTTTAATTTACGTCATTTTCGATCTCTTAGGTGTTTAGAAAATATCATCAGTGCTTGTTATTGTTTAAAAGACTTCCATCTTTGTACTGATTGATTAATGTATGAATTTTTAAAAAACATATTTTTACCTTAAATCCTTCCTCAGCCAAACGAAAATGAGGGAATCAACGAGAATTGTGGTCTTCGTATTTTTAAGTCATCTGTACCGTCCAACAATTTCACGAGATATTTTCAACTATAATTGCAATTATCGAATGAATTTATAACATACACGCAGATATAATTATATTCCAATACTTCTGTTTCTGTCATACGTGTTCTAACACAAACATTAATAATTTCGTTCAGGAATAAACGAACCATCAAAAAGAAACTATTATACAATATTTCAGCTACGTATTCGATCAACACATCCAAACGAAGAGATACGCGGAACCAGCGAGTCCACGATCTTCGTACAATGCAAATTAAACTCTCAAGTTAAACATTTAGCCGGTACGCATCGAAGATCCACAAACTATCCAAGATCAATCATCTCGGAACCAACCCGCCAATCTCGCAACTACGGCGAAGGACTGATTAATCACCAAACCATAGAAACTTCTTTCCAATAATTGCATCAATCAGTCATCACGTGCATGGCGACTGGAAAAAATCCAGCGAAAGAAAGGAAAAAGAAAACGTGAATGTTCTCGATGGTTAGAGGAGAAGAAGCGAGAAGCTCGGGGGAGGGAAGTTACTGGACCTTGATGAAACCGGTCAAGTTAAACGCATGACAGACGGAGGTGTTCTCAGCCGCGCGGGCGTTCATTATGCTCGCATAAAGGATTCCGTCCCAGGCGTTTCCATTATCTCGTAAAAATACGACTCTGTTCGACTCCTGTGGAAAAAAGAAAGGGTCGTGCGATCATTTATACCGCGATTTAATAGCTGATTAACGAGGCAATTTGCGTCAGAAGGAGGGGTGGTCGGCCCTGGTTCGGTTTAATCGGCGGAGACGGCTAATTTGTCATCGACATCGATACCCATCTACTCGTAATTTCGTGCCGGATAATTCGCGCGCACGGCCTTTCCCTAGATTCCTCTGGCCTCTGCCCGCTTTCTCGCCTCCTTGCCTCTCTCTCTCCCTCTCTCTCTCTCTCTCTCTCTCTTTCTCTCTCTCTGGCCGATCTATAAACCCGACTCATCTCATTCGCGACCTTTTTTCGACCGTGGCCATCCTCCACGCCACACATCTCGCGGTGAGATCGATTTTCCGTCTGGCGTTCGGCGCGGTCGCGCGCGCGGCAATTAACGAGGACCAAAAAAAAAAAAAAAGAAAATTTTTTTTTTTAAATACAGGTCGCAGAGACGGTCTAATTGATAATTAACGGCCGTGTAATTAGTCGGAATTTCTGTACAATGCGCTTCCTTCCGGCCGGCGAATGTTACAACATTTACGGGAAAATTAATTAGCCGCTCCTCCCCCTCCTCCCCCCCCGATACATTTATCACGGCCGATCAAAACCGTGATAAATTTAAAAGGGCTTTTGCACGCGGTACGCAACTCGCCTCGCCACGGAGTTTACCATTATCGAAATTGTCTATAAGCGGCTGTTAAACGATTGTAATTAATTTACCGTGAAATGGACAGCGAGAGGAGTTGGTATATCCGCGATATTGTCACGGCCAATCGGCACGAAATCGGTCCTCAACGTGGTCCAACGTGGCCTTGCCTCTTTGTCCCGAAAATTTGGTTACAACTCTTCAAGTCGATCGACAGTATATCATTAAACGTAAATCTTTTGTTTTACAATTACATCGTTATGTACGAAATAGACGATGTGAATTTGTTTCAACACCACGGACTGACCCGTAGCAGTATTACTCATCCACTTCTCGTGTATTGCTTGCAACCATTGCGATCATTTGCGTAGTCGAAATCGAAAACGCAGATAGTATTCTTCGCGAATGTAGAAGAGAGTGATCTTCCAAAAACATTTAGCAAGATATCAAACTTTTTGACTATTCGTAGGCCAACAATTACAAAGTATTTTTTCCAAAGTATAAAAAGGTAGCATTTCACCAGTGTAAAAGAAAAGAAAAAAAAAATAAAGGAAGATCTCACAGAAATGAATTTTCTCGAAAAAGCGGATCTCGTCGTCAGATTTGGAAAAGATCTACAAAATTTACCATTCGATCGCCAGTCACGACTTTCTCTAAATTTCCCAAAGAAAGAATACAAATCCAACGCGTTGACGATTATTGTCTGTCATCCAACGTTATCCAACAGCCATGGATCGATATTCGTACGAGTTGTGAAAGAACGGACGGACGTTCGTTCGCAGAGCCAAACTATAAAAGCAACCACTTCCTTGAGCCAGATCAATTCCCGGCCTCGTAGAAACCTTCGTGCAGATCACGCGAGATCGTTGGATTTCGGAAAAACGGGAACGATGACGTCGTTCGCAAGCGACAACGCGGCGTCCGTTTACGAGCGATTTTTCGACACAGGGGCACTCGAAGTCACCCTCCTCTCGAAAACAAGTCCCCGAGGAGTCGAATGTCGCTCCCTTGCGATTGACCGTCGGTCAGCAACGAAATTTATTTCGAATAACAATTTGTAAATAAATTTTTGAAACAACGTTCGTTCGGTATTTATTTGTCAAATAATGAATTTCGATCGACGGTACGTGGCGAATCAAAGGAATTTGGAAGCTACGGAAATAATTAGGAAAATGATAAACTGAAGGACTAATTTACGTGATAATTGAAATTTTGTCTTCGAAATAACGAAACCAAAATATTCAAATGAAAAGGGGAAATAACGAGAATCGAATATATAATTTATTAGTGTGTGTTATCACGGCGGAAATTTGTCTTAAGTTTTTAACAGGACCTCGTTCCTCAAACATTTCAACCGGTTAATGAACGAAATTTTGGTTTCTTGGACATCTGTTAAAGTTGCAACTGAGAATAGTCTCCCTATTGATGACGAAGACGGGAGGCATTATAATTGAGCATGTCTAAATTTCTTCTATCGTCATCAAACAATCGAACGATAACCATTTCAACTTGCCGTAGTCGCAGAATGAGAAACAGCAAACATATAAACATTGAATGTTGAGAAATCAGTCATTTCTATCAAGATCAAATAATAAATGGAAATCCTATCTGATAAATAGTAAATCATTCATTTCATGGAAATAACGAATCATTCAATTCGGAGTAAATTAATTCAATTTTCACCGGAAACAATAATGTAGGGATATAATTTAGATGATTTATTATATTAAATAATAAAGAAAACGGAAATGAAGGAAACAACAAATGATAAATACAAGATAGAGAACTCAAACAACAATAATTCGAATAAACTTAAACGACACAATTAATATACAACACAAATTACTCTTCTGACCACACTCATTCAACACTCTTTTTCGTCTCTCTCCTGACACGCACGATCTTCTTTCCTCTCACATCGCATTCATACTTTTCATTCACGCATCTTCAGCAAACAGGCCATCTATTAAAAGTAAAAATAACTAAATATATAACTACACAATGATTTCGATACTACAATATATATATAAAATTATAGTGTTAGAATATCGTAGCAACAAGTTTAGTTTAAAATCATATAATTTACGAACTTACTTCTTTGTTATTTTTTATTCATTACTATACCCTTGTATATATTGTTGTAAATTTTGGCACAATAAACGTTCCATTAAAAAAAAAAGTGGTAAGTATCACTGCCTGTTATACGAGAGACTAGTATTTGATTCTCTACCAGAGATAAATAATTTTTTTAATTTTTATAATATTTGATATTACACTTGCATCATTTTATTTTTGCTATAATTTTATTTTCTAACTACGGAACATAAAATTAAGTGTTGTATTCTCATCTATTTCTTTTACCTGTTTTTCCTTCCTTGTTTTCCTTTTCACTCACATTATTTTCTTTCGTAAAAGCAAAAATTAATTATATAGTGTTCAGGTCTGCCATAGAGTTAAAATAGAGAACTTTAAATCATTTTATAGCAATAACAATAAATTCATGAAGCCATTGAAAATCGCGACTTTTTTCTTTAATACTCATTTATTTTTAATTGAAAACATTTAGTCAGCGTGTCTCAACTTAAGGTCGAAATTTTATAAGGACTTTTCGGAGTCTTTTCTCATGATCGAACTACAATAAAAAAATTTTCCAAGACATTTGTTATTCTCCTGTCGCTAATTCTGTCGCTATTTTGTATAATCTGCGAAACTTCAGGATGGTTCTTCGTAACTGACAGTTAAAACTTAATCAGCAAAACGTATTTCGATAGAAATATCTTCCACGGGCATTAACAACTCTCTTATTCAAACTCCTGTATTATACATGTATTATTGTTATTCTGACGGATTTATTTATTTATTTCTTTATGCAATATTATAACTATAATTATTTGTGTTGAAATTGTAAAAAATCTCTGATTTATATATATGTTGTAAATATCGACATTTTGAACCAATTTTTCCTTTACATTTAACCGGTAATTAGTCTTGGTTCTCGAGGTATTCGCAAAATGCTTTCGGTATCATTTCAATAAAATATGTCTATAATTGACAAACTTACGAGTCGAATATAATAAATTGCCTTAAATCTAATTCTTATTTCCCATTTACAGCGTATATATAAATGAAAATTGGACGAACTTAGCTGAAGTTGTATTTATATATGTAGTAACGTAGTTATAATCTGTAGTTATATTTTTAATTATGTTTAGTTATAACAGATGGCCTGTTTACTGATCATAGAAATGCGTGAAAGAGGAAAAGTATGAAGTGGTGGAAGGAGCACAACGTTGGCATGAAGAGCTTTTCTTTTTGAAAAGAGGAGAATCGAACGAGTTGCAAAACGGAGTCAATGAGAGTCGTAAAAAAGCGTTAAGATGTTAATTATGTTGTTTAATGAGTTTATTAGAGTCGTTACTCTGTGTTATTTGTCTTGTATAATTATCTGCTGTTTTATTACCGTTATTGTTATTTAATAAACATCATTTATATTGTACCTCTACATATATTGTTCGAGCGTTTTCCATGACCTGCGAAATACTCGCGAGATGAAATTTCCGTTGTATGACCGGTTCCAGAATTCTCTGGAAAAAAGACGATTTGGACTTCTTCTCTGCATGAAGAAACTTTTGTTTTTTCTGTAATTATGTTTAGCCAAAGGCAACGGTCCGCTTTTTTATGCTGGCAAGAAATCCTAACGTCTTCCTCGCGCAAACATACCGTGCGCAAATATTGTTTTGATCTTCGGTTGCCGACCTGCGGGCCTGTTTTGTTCGGTGTCCTCCAGGAGCAGTATCCATCGTTCGGTGAAGACCCAATCTAACTGATCTGCACCAAGCAAGCCAAACGTACTTCGCTTTAAAGTAATTGGCTGAAGACCACTTGCAAAATGATATAAAACAGGCTCACCCCGGTCGGCACTTTGCTATAGTTGATCATAGTGCGCTATCATTACAATTCGGGCTATACTTCTTTGTTATACCGCCACATTCGGATATAATTAATTTTGCTATATCGTCACATTCGGGCTATAATTAATCATTCGCTATATCGTTACAATTCGTCGTCAGTGCGTACCGGGATGTAATCGATCTTCCGCTGTATCGCCAACATTTCATTTCAAGTCCACTGCTAGCGATATCCGTTCTTATATCGGAATCGCTCATCTCGAAGGTTCTTACCTTTCCAATATATTTCCCACACGGTCGCTATCTGCTCCAACTACAAGTGTGCGAAATTACAAAAAATGTTACAACTCCACTAAAAATGAATGTCATTGTGATTTAGGTTAATCTTGTCAATTGCAATTAGGCAATCGACAAAGCTTGCATAAAATAATTATTTTTCAAATGAATCCAATAAAAGATGTTTTGTAATGTATGAACGTTACAAACGAAAATTGTGAATGAAGTTTCCGTAAAAGTCATTTGTTTAGATTTATAAGATGTAATACAAAGATGCGATGGCCGATATATCAGTTATGCTTGGAAGTGTGTTATAGATGTACACATGTGGGCAGAATTCAATATGTTAGTATCGGCGAATTTTTTGCGAATATTTAGTACTAACTAGCAGATGTCTGCAAAGTTATATGCAAGAAAAAAGTTGTTCAAAATACCAATATCTACAACATATCCAAAAGGAAAAGGATTTAACTTTTCTACAATTTCACCTTACTCATATTTAAATATTTTAAAAAACATTGCGTGCATAGCTAGTGTAGCGGCTAGCTACAGACTCGAAGAAGTTATTTTTCTAGAACTAGGAAGTGAGGATAATTTACGACACATGCATCGACGAAGTTATTTATTTGAAAAGCGAAATTCTGTTCTTTCAGTGCGTAGAACAATACTGCCCGCACTTCAAGTTTTAATGAAAAACTACAGCAGCATTTGTAAGCGTCGTAAATGCTGGGTTCCACACGCAAGCCGAGAGGTCTGCGAAACATCAATTCGTGAGCATAAGAATCTGGCCCGGAAGAAACCGCGCTGCATCACCAATAATTAAGAGAAAATTATCTCCAACGAAATTACATCCATGCTTTTGATAAGTGTGTCACGAACGCGAGGAGTGGACGCAATTTCGAGACAACCTAATTGGCTAAGACTTATAAACGGTTTAGCCAATTGGGAGTGTCTAAGAGAAAATCTGAAACTTGATGGAAACTGCGGAAAAATAAAAGTTTGGATAAAGACATTGGAACCGTATCCAATAAAGCCAATACGAAAGACCAAAGAGTTTGCAAGCTGATCAGTTCAAAACACTTTCTTATATAATAACACCAGAAACATGTTGATAAGGCCACGAATTATAGCGAAAAATGTTCGTATCACAGGTTTGCATAATAATATAAAGTATACACAACAAAGATCAATCTTCAGAGGAATCAGTTAATAAAAGTAAATTAAGAAAATATATTTACGTGACACCAACTGAAATGTCTACAATAAGATAGTGGATCACCGATGACGACGCACACCGTATCATACTTCTAAAGATGATGATATCTGAAAGCCAAACTAATGTTCGCAAACCCGTAGTCTAGTATAGCTCTGAGAATAGGGAGTAATTATAATGGCGATTTCGAAAAATTTGACAATGTGGAATTAATTGAAAAAGCAATAAGATTCTAGTTTAATAAATTTAATTTAATTAACTAACTAGAATATTATTAACAAGAATTAACTAACAAGATTAATAATGAATAAATATTAATTTAATACGGGTTAAAATTAATTTAGAAAGGAGTAAAATTCTCAAAGAGAGAGCTAAAAATCAATTTATAGAATGATTTCGAAATACAAGCACCGCCTTGCACTTGAAATAATATTACAGCGACTGTAGTGGAGAATGTAAGTATTCATTAAGATGAGAAAAGCTATATAACGATTAAATAACACGTAACTCACTAATTTATGTAACTAGAGGATACTGGATTTGTCAAGTTCACCGCGACTTTCCGAATCGCGATTAAACTTGGAATGTCACACTCGTGTGTGCCCACTTAACACTTTCGACTTGACGCGACCGTCACGACTGAAGTTTAAATGCTCGAAAGATCATTCACAACGTGGGACCGAAAATGCCGAAATCGACTTGTACGGAATCTCGAGGTTTCGAATTTTTTAAGTCGAGCGTCTATAAGATTATGCTCCCGATGAACGTTTATAGTGATCTCGATTTGCTCCTGTTGAGCGTCTATAGTGATCAGTTCCCATTGAGCGTTGATCGTGATCTGATCTTTCTGTCCCCAAGTCCTCTTGATGAAGACTTCCCTTCCCGGAAAACTCTGGGGAAAGGGATTCCGAGAATTGCATGCGGCCGGAAGGAATTTGGCGAGAAAGTGAAACTTTCCTTTTCCCAAGGGGTCATATGTCACTACTCGTCCTGGCGACCATAATTGGGACAGAGATGGTTTGTAATACTATCAGTGCCTCCATCTAATATGTTAAATATACAAACTTTCTAAACCATCCGTACCACAAATTACGGTCGTTGCTGGCCTTAACAGGATTTTTTTGATATTCGTAATAAATTCCTCTTTCCCTGCGAAAAAAATTACAACTATGTTTTTGGCAACTATGCTTTCGTCAATAAAATCCAAATTGTTTCTTTTATTCGTTTTCTTTTTTTTTTTTTTTGTCATTTTGCACGATGATCGGAGAAAGATAAACAAAGGAAAATAGGAACGAGCAATATAATATTATATTAATTATATTGATATATTTAATATATTATTTTGAATTCCTATAAAATCTCAATAAAGTATGCTAAAATATTTCATTAAATCTTCATTTAAAAAATTATTCATACTTCATATGTTATATTATAACTTTCGCACAATGAATGCCAGATGATTTTGATCGATCATTATGTTCGTCTAACTTTAATATATCTCTATCGTCTAACTTTAATATATCCCTATCGTTCTAATTAAATGGTAATTTCTCTAAATAATCAGAACAAACGGTCATTAAAGCTCTATAAAAATATTCAAAAAAATATAAAGTTCGATTTAAAAAAATCATCATGAAATATTACAAAAATGACCTTGAAAAAATTTCTTTTTCAGATGCGTTTTAATTTGCACAAATATGCGAAATAGTGGCACTATTTAGTCTTAATTTCATAAAAACAAGTAATATAGATATTTGTTTCCATTTAAATAACCTAGATGTGATGTGATGTGATGTCAACGATTTATTTTTCATTTTGAGGTCCAAAATTTTTCAAAACCGACGAAAGAGCGTTTCCCAATTTTCTATCGGTTCAGCATGTTTTGATAAAGGACAGAGTTGGCTTACAGTAGAAAAATCGTTTAGCCTCCAATCAAAATAGTTCGTTCCCGAGCATTTTCCAACAATCGAAGGGTTATTGCGTCAAGTTGAAGAAGCAAGCCTTTGATAATCAGCGTGCATAGTTTATCTTTATATAGCTCTGTATATGTCTCCGAAATTATGATATAATATACTAAGGTATGATTTTACACATAAAAATAAGTCGAGAAAAAAGATAAAATTTTTCCATATGGGATTCTATTTTTCAAGGAAATGGAATTTGAAAATGTATTAAGTGTATTTGAATTTAGCTAATTCTAGATGTGACAGAAAAAAATAATTTAAAAAGAAATTAAAAGAATAATTATCAAGTACACATGTACTTGATAAATTTTCAAACCCAATGTTCTCGAAAATAAAGCATCTTATAAAATTTTATTCTACATTTTTTATTTATTCTCACGCATAAAATAACCTTCGCTAATTCTTTTCTGTCACGTCTAGAATTAGCACAAATTCAAGTGTGATGTCGGACATGTTTGCTTAGACTTTAGAAATATCGTGGAATGTCTACATTTTGTAGACATATATAAGACATAGATAATTGCAACCCCGATATTCTGCACTAAAGCATTTATGTTCAAGCAATTTTCTATTATATTGCGAAACATTCATGATACGAAAATACGTTATATAATAACTTTTAGAGGAAAAACTTTTCTAGGAAAAAGAAAGAGAGGATTAAGACTTTCTGTCCGTATGAAAAAATTTACTATTTTATTTTTAGTTATAACAAGCCAAGAGTAACAGTTCGCTTTTTTGTGTCGACAAGAAGTTCTAACGTTTGCCACGCGCCATCACATTTTTGTATCGCCTATTGTTTCCATTCCCGGCCGACGATCCACGAGCTTGTTATGTATCCTTCAGGGACGATTAGCATCTATCGTCGATGCTCTAGTCGATGCTCCAGTTACGTAACTCTAACTGACGTCAAGAATCAAACGAACTATAATTTGAAATGTATAATAGCTATCTATGGCTAGAACTCGCGGACGAAATAATATAAAACAGACTCATCTCAGCAGGGAAGTTGCTATAATTGATTATAAAGTAACAAACATCTAGTATAGCTATTTTCCATAAATATTTCTAATTCTCATAAACGTTTTTATTTTCCGTAAGCATCTCTGTTTCTATAAGTATTTTGTTTCTTGTATTTTGTATAAATATTATTTGTTGAATATATAATTATATTTATTCGCGTATTTTCTCATCACTTCCTTCAATTAACACCGCGAACGCATCACGACGGTATAAACGACGGTATGAACGACTATCCTGTCCCGAACGATCCTGTTGCAGACTACACTGCGAATCCCGAACAGAATCGGATGTACGCGCCGATTGAGTTAAAAGATTGCATCTTGATACGCATCTCGGCTGGACAATAGCGTCTATTATTGTTTTATCGTCGTCCGAGACGTAACATCAAGTATTTTCAAACGCAATTTTCTTGAAAAAGGAACCTTAAATGAAAAAATTTTAGTTTTTCTTTCTCGACTTATTTTTACATATAGAATCACATCTTGACCATGATTTCGGGAAAACTCTGTATATAAAATCACAATCTTCGGTTTTTATAATTAACCGGTTTTAATAATATTTTTATAATTATAATAGACCAGCGCAGTGCGCGCAAACAAAAACAAAACGAGTAGTGTCAAAAGAAGATAAACTGAATGTTTAAAAAAACATGAAAATACATCTAATTTAATCATAGAATATAATGTTAGAAAAACTAAAATTAGCGGTTTTATTCATTTAAAAAAATGAATAAAAGTTAATAAAATTTCAAGACGATTTAGATAATAAAAACAATTTTTATTTCCATAGTAGTTTGAAAATTCGTAGTAATTTTGCAAAAACGAAGCTATAGTCTGTTATTAAGTCTGTTGCTCTTGAACACAAAATCAAGTGATGAATAAAAATTTTAAAGCATTTATTCATTGGCTAAAATGGTTTAAATTAAGATAACTTTAGATCATATTTATAATATTTTTTGGATAATGTTACATCGTTACACAGCAAAACTATCATCTCAAGGTTTGGAATTCAGTACTCTTTGGTAGTCAAGCTTGGATAAAAGATCTCAATGTTCTTCACCAACATTCAAAATTAATGAAAAGTATCAGAAGAATTGCGGATATTTATTTATGAAAATAATCTATTCTTGAGCGAGTCTTAACACCTGATTACTTCAGGTCACCACGTATTGTTTACAATTTGCAAATAACACATGCATCAAGAATGCGAAACAAAACAAAACAAAACAGAAATTTAATATCGTAACAACTGCAGGATTAGTGGCACGTACAAAAGGTTTTAGAGAAAGGTTTTAGAAAGATCAATGCAAATAAAAGTATTTTTTATGAAATTAAACGCACTAAGATGAAGGAAATCTTTACTGAAATCAAATTATTAATTTAATTATGTCGTTGTACACAGATGGATATGATCGTAAGCTATGATAAAAAGCACTCAATTGTATTGCCCTTACATTGACAAACCTTATTGCAAGACATACAGATATAGACATAAATAAGATATTACATACAAGATGCTAATACATAACAGCGAGAGATATTAACCATTATCTTACATTAATACTGTAAAATGAACTATATGAATATACATGACATCCTTTAGAGTAAATCTGCATATATTTATTAATTTATTTACATTTAGTCTGCACCCATAACACTTGGCTTTATACACACGGCCTCCATGAGCGTGGGATCGGGTTACGCCCGATCAGCCCATTCCTGCATACACAAAAATTATCAATTAGCCCCGACATACTAAAATAAATCACTGGTTTTTTAGCACACTCTACGTTTAGACAGCGGTAAGAGAATTAGTGAATGAACCAGCAACATGATTTTTGAGACCCATTACAGTGTTGTCAAACATTCAATACTGAAATGTGAAGCTAATAACTACAGACGAAGTAACCGAAATCATTCTACTTTATATTAGAAAAAACTTTATCTATTACAGATTTATCACTACTTTTTTCAATATACAATAAATTAAAATTTTTAAATTATTAATACATGGATTTATGTATAAATTTTTAACTAACAAAATTTTCAAATTTTATATATTTTATTATATATATAATATTAAAGTATTAAAATTATTATACTTCCTAATTTACATATTCCTTATATTACATATTCAAATTTATGTTAAATTTTTAACAATTTTATTATAACTATGTAGTGCATTGGTTATAATAAATAACATAAATTCTATAATTCATTAGTTAAAAATTACGCTCATTAATCAAAATATAATTCAAAATTTTTGTATAAACTACTTTGTCTATCAAAATTATGACAATAATAAAACTTATTTATTTAATATAATTATCTTATTTATTTAATATAATTCTTTAATATTTCATAAAAATTTAATGAAAAATATAAACATATCTACGGAATATATCCTTACATTTTTCGACCAGTATTGAACGTGTTACAAATTTGATACAGAGGGATACATTATGTGATACAAATTATATTTTTGGAGATCAAGGGATAGAAGGAAAACATATTTTACAATTTCACAGAACTTTATTAGAACAAGATAAATTTTTCACGCGGTAGCTTTTTGACGTAAAAATACTTATATTTTTCTCTGATTCGTACTTTGGCAAAAGGACCAAAAAACTTAAAGACGACTCATAGCATGACGAAAGTATTTAAAAGGAGAGGTTTCAGATTTCCTATTTAAAGCATACCTTAAAGTGCATTCTAAGAGGATTTTGTCTAATGCTGTTCTATTCATTAGAAAACGAAAATATAGAAAACATAATGTTTTAAATTTAAAATCAGGGAAAAGATTTTTAATAAACTAATAAAATTTTTAATAATAATTATTTTTTTAAATTTCTTATATTATTATTTTTAACAAAATTTCCTATTTCTTGAAATATATATATTTATTTATTTTTTATAGTATAACAAATGAATAAATAATACGAAATTTCTTATTTTTAAAATGTTTCTTTTTCATTTTGATTGTTTATCAAATATTTGAAAACAATCCAACTTTTATTAATCAAAAAATATCTCACTCTCCGCTGTAATCATTGATAAAGCAAAATTTTCATGAATTATAGCTAATTTTTCCAAAACAATATCATGAAACTTGAAACGAGTTTTAACAAAAAAAATAGAAAAAATGATACTACGTTTTATTTATATGCAGC
Organism: Tetragonula clypearis; assembly: GCA_010645135.1. Taxonomy (NCBI): domain Eukaryota; kingdom Metazoa; phylum Arthropoda; class Insecta; order Hymenoptera; family Apidae; genus Tetragonula; species Tetragonula clypearis. The sequence continues at coordinate 1,951 of WIUT01005401.1, read as the reverse complement.
ATGTCTTTCTTTCATCTTAGCTCTCCTATTATCTTATAACTTAGCGATAATGAATGAAAGAATAGAAATAGAAGCACTGACAATGAGAATGAGATAATAGAATAATATGTCCATGTCTCATTGACTCTAATATTTATTATTGCACTTTTGTAATTGTTTTTAAATACAGTATTCATATTTCTATCATGAAGATTTGTCGAAAAGAGAGTTAACATTCAACAAATTATATTTATGAAAAGCAATGCGTGTCTTTGTCATTTGGTTTTTTCATATTCAATATAACGGATATGACAATTTAAAAAAATTATTTTTGTTTTATTTAATTCAAATATGAATTAAATATACATAATAAGCATATATATAATATAATAAGCATTTTCTTTAATCAAAAATATGGATTGTTATTTTTGATATCATTTAAATGACTATTTAATTCTATTTAAATTTTATTTAAATAAAAATTATACTTTTAGTTATTGTCTATTAGTTATTATTTAAATAAAAATTGTCCCAAATTATTTGAATGCGTGTAGTCGATATGGGTCTTTTGGATAATTTTGGTTAAACTCGGGCGGATTCAGAAACATACGAAAAATCCTCTAACTCGCCTGTTTCGCTAGTTTAACTATTTCATCGAGTCGATGGACAGAACAGTAAAAGCCCCCATAGACGTTGGAACATACTACGATGCATGCATCGTTGATACAAGCACCACTGAGAAGCAAGAAATCACTAATGCAGGAATAGACTTCTAGCATTAGTTGGACAAAGAAAGTCCGTTTCGGATTTCGATATCCTGGTCGGTAAGACTATCGTAAAACAACGAGCTGGATTGAGAATTTTCGCAAGAAATTTCGCATTTTTGAATAACTCTTGACTCATAAAATATATCGCAATGAAATTTGTTATAAATATTTATAACATGATGATATACAATATGATATATTTCATATTTGTTTAATCACTGTCCCATTAATTTTATGTTTTAATGTTGTCTTATTCTTAAAATAGAATGGAGTTTATTAATAATATAATTAAATAAATTTTTTGTTTTAATAGAAAATTTTTATTATAAAAAGAGTAATTATAACAATTTCTTTATAATTAATGTAAAATGTAAAATTAAAATGAAATTAATTTAAATAATATTTATAAATTCCTCCTAAAATTCTTTGTCTATTATATTTATATCTTCTCTATCTGTTTATTTCCTGGTTCAGTGTCACTCGGGATCTTGCTCACCAACTAAACCGTGACTCTGATTCTTACATCGAGATCACTTGAAGACGAGAGGGCGACATTGTCTTTTTGTCTTTTTGCCGTCCTTTCGGAAAATTAGTAACTGGCTGCAGCCAATCGAATTCGATTTTTTCTCCAAGTTGCCTAGGACGGACTAGACTTCATTGTTATATTGTCTAAATGGTACTGTGCAGATGGTTTGCACATGGTAAGGTCTTCAAATGAACACGGCTCCGCGTTGTCTCCAATTGTTACGGCGCATCTAGAATTTTCGTTACGTTTTGTAAAACAGCGATATTTCTTTTTTAGAAAATTCCAAAGCAGGCGCCCCATAAATTTAATTAGTCTTAAATACAATAAGGTCTTTCGCTACATAAGGGTTGCCATGTCAGAAACACGTGCATACTCGAGGTGTTGTGCAAGCAATGGGACAGTTTCCAGAAGAGGATGGGACCGTTTCCCAGAATTGCCAGAATTATCTCATGGGTGGCAATGAGACATTTGGGAAACCTCACACTTCCTGATTGGTCTTAATAACATATCACATGATATTACATTTTATTTCCACTAAAAAAAATATTGTAAAGAAAATTTTATAATTTAGTTCTTATAATATCAATTATATAATATATTATTTATTTATTACTTTATATTACAATAACATTTAATTCAGTTATTTAAATTAATTTCATTTTAATTTTACATTTTACAT
>WIUT01005400.1:0-15083 GCA_010645135.1 Tetragonula clypearis | reverse complement strand
TTCTTCTTCTTCTTCGTCGTCGTCGTCGTCTTCTTTATTCGCCCCTTCTCGTATTTGTTTAATACGTTTAATATGGCGTTTCTCTTGAAGATCACGAATGATCATCCTTTAGAGTTTATAATTAGAGGACCAGCAAGGAGAAAGGACCGTAGTCCGTAGCGTAGAAATTTTCAAACATAAATTTTTATTATGTTTAACGTATTGCCGATCCTTGGTCCTTTCCGTAGTTTTATATTTTATTGCAGAGATGAGACCAAAACTGGCTTTAAAATTCGTCAAGTTTAAAAACAATATTTAAGCCATATACATTTGCAAACTATTTCATTGATCGGGCATTGATCGATCATTCAAATGATTCTGTCATAAAGTTTTCGTTAGTTTGCTGGTTCATACAGTTTCGAGCTAGGGACGAACCTGTTTCGCCTTATCCGAGTCGTCTTCTGAATTTTCGTCTTTTTCTTCATTTTTTACCTCCTTTATAATTCATCCTCTTACTCCTCTTACGTTTGATACTCTTTTGCCACGTTTCTGGCGCTTGTCTCAAGGATGAACTGTCGCGTGGTACGCGACGTGACTATCTTAATTAATACGAGAGCCACTTAACGTAGCACTGATTTATGCCATCCGGCTCAGCAAGAGAGCGTCTCCAGTCCCATGATTCTCTTCCCTCGACCCCGGACTCGGAGAACAACCACTTATCGGACGAGTCTTTTCTCACCTACGTAAGCTTATCTCGAGTTGCCCGTTTTCAGCTGCGTGGTAGGTTTCCAGAAGAGAGAATTTACATGCGCCGCCGGTGGCTTTCAATCTTGTTTTGACATACTCCGAACTGCCGCTGATAATAATTTTTCCATTTTTCACGAATACCGGTGTAACGATAGGGACGTGCAACACACCCGGGGCTACTGGTTTATTCGCGATAATCGCGAAAAAGAAAAAAAAAAAAGTGGAAACTCGCATTACTCGAACAGTGCCAATTAAGATGTTGTATTACATCCCGATGCATAGATAAGTCTAACAGGCTCGCAATCTCGGGACGTTTTCCAATGCTTCAATGCTCTGATATATCCTGTCTAATCCCTCTAAATCGATCATTAATCACGACTAATGATTCATTGAAAAATTAATATTTGCGCGGAATTCTGTTTGAAATTTAATTGCCATTCGTATCGGATCGTGTCAAAATTTATTAGTTAAACTGATGAAAGCGATGTTCGAGGGTACTGCTTTGATGTTCCTTTTGATGTTTAATTCTTCTAAATCGATCATTGATCACATCCAGTGATTCTTCAGTTGAAAAGTTAATCTTCGTATTAGCTTCATCTAACAATAAGATCTACTCATTGTTCGTATCAGCCCTTTGGGTCAATTCGACTTGTATTTGTATCGAATCGTAAAAGGTGAAAACAATCTCGATTATTCTCAGCATTCCTCGAAAATATCTTCTTTATCTTCTAATCCTTCTATATTGATCGTTGGTTATACCTGATAATTCTTTCGCCAGGAAATTAATTCTTACGTTACTTCCAACTAGAGTTCGTCGTCTGTATTGAATCGCATGACAGGCCAAATTTGTATCAATTCGACGCGTGTTTTACAACATTGTAAAAGATGGAAGTCTCGCTGAATGTCTCCTCGAAGGACGTTGAATATCCTCGGGTCGATCGAAAAACGACGATCCCACGCGGCGATATCGCGAAGAAAGGTAGGCCCGGAATAATCGCGCGGAATTCCAGCTTCTTCGTGGGATCAAAGGATGCCGTACAGGCACAATGGACATCTTGTAACTCGCGATATCCTGCCACCATTAGGCGACGATCGGTCATAATTTTACGAGGTGTTAAAACCAGGTGCAATCTGTACGAACTGCGAAGAAGCGAGCAGAGCGGCGAGCAACGACGCGCGACGATAATATGTAAACGTCGTCGTAAAATCTGCTGCCACGTAGAAGACAGAGCCGTATAAAAGCCGTGTAGAGACATCTTTATTAGGGGATTCTCTATGGGCCAGTTAGGAGGCATCTTCGTGTCTCTCCCCGCCGCACAAATACCAGATGTGTAAAATTCGTGAAACATGGACGATAGCGATGTTGGTTATCGTGTAGCTTGTCACTGGATTTGTTAACAGATCAGTAACAACGTTACTTGTATTTTATCCCGCTTACGAGACGAAAAATAAGTTTCTTCATCTGCTTTCCGATTTTATTGTATAATAATTAGTAGTTTAATTAGAAATCGCGGTCTTCAGTTACGTACATCAAGAATTACGTGTATAAACTTGATTTTGTATGATATTGTAGAATTTTGTAAATTTTAATTTTGATTATTGGCTACGTATGTAAAATGATCGAAAGGTTGGAAAAATTCTTTCTTTCGAAAGAAATGACAGAGTATTTAGAAATTCGTTCGTCGATAATATTTTGAATTTTGAAGGTATAAAACAGATTGCAAGAGCAAGAGGCAACAGAAAAAACTTGATAATTCACAGAAGTCCAACTCATTCTGATTCTTCGCTATATAAACCAAGAATTCAAAGTATTCCAACTTGCAATGACGTACGTCCTACGAATATTTCTATACGCTAAACAACGAGATTCACAAAAGGAACGAATCCTTTGACAAAAATATTACATTCCATTCTACGTGATCGCTTGTGTCATAATTTGGAAAATCAATAAGCGTGTCAATAATGTTTCGAAAGAATGAGCGAGAAATTACGTGACAGAAAGAAAGGGTTGAATACGAGAAACCCTCGTAAATACCGTTTTCGCAGTGAGCAATTACGCGAAAGAATAATAACGCTCGTCGCCGTTAATTTCCGTAGCGAGCAGCTACAGCGAGATGCAGCGTAATACGTTATGGTATTAGGCGCGGTATCTGCTGTAATTAGGGATTACCACATTTCGCCAATTACTCTACCACGGTTAGACACGACCTGTGTGGCGAACCTCCACCGGCGCGATCCTGCACCGGCCAGGATTTATGGTTCTCCGAGGATGCAGCACCGCTGCATCTGAAGAGGAACAAGCTTTCGGTGCAAGGTGCCCTCGTCGTGCACCGTGTGACACCGTGTGTTCTCCTGGCACAAGCCACGACAGCATCCTTCTACGCTGATATTACACATGTACGTGTTACCTGCGGTGATGTATTAAAAAGATGAATCCTTCGGGGGTGGATTCGCCTCTGTTAGTATGTACTTTTGCATTGTACTAGGTTTAGGTTATTCATTCTAAATGAATGAAATTTTTGCGCACAGAACAATCAAGGAGCAAGTGTGCAATCTTCTTTTTTTTTTTTTTCTTTTTGAATTTAGTATTACGCAAAAAATACTTGACAGAGAAGATGTTTTTTTTGTTTAAAGAATGAAACTCGATATTTTACGATTAATCTTCAGCATGAGGCACGAAATGAAAAACTGACAAAATATTAATTCTAGATCAATTCTAATGTAAGAAGAAACTAGCAAAATAAGTGCTCTTTTGAAAAATATTAATAATTTTCGTAATGAATTGATTTTTGCATTCCAATTAGCAAGTTAAAGAAACGAAATTTCAGTTGACGCTGTATGTAAAAACAGATACAGCAGATGACTATTTTATATAGGCATACTTATGCAATGCAAATGCAATACATTTTTTTGTAAATATGTATCTGTGCAAAAAGAACATCTTGAACGAAGAAAAATTGGCCTGCTCATTAAATATTGAAAGACACGATATCAAAAGTGTTCCTGATAATTCTTCTACAGTGTAGCAGACGAACATGATCGATGTGTGTATATTCTTTATCCGGTGCAAAGTAATTTATTTTCTTCAAAATTATATGTGTCTGAACGCAGAGAAAGGTTAACGGTACTCGTGTGAAACTCGTAGCTTATCGTCATCGATGATGCCAAGTACAACGTTAATTAACGAAATTAACGCTTCCTTCCTTATCGCGTTACAGGACACCGAGAGCGTCTTTGAATATACCAAACTTTCAGCGATGACAACACCGGCGACTGTGGCAACAGTGTGAGTTAAAAGTGTTCAAAGATACAGATTGGAACCTAAGAATCTGATTTTTCATCGGACACCGTGTAATATTGTGCATCCGAAAGACGACGTATGCGCAATGCACAGTTCAGAGCAACGATGGAAAAAGACGTCACAACGACCCGTGAAGGCCAAGCTTTCACCTGCTTGAACTACGATCTCCGTGGACGTGGGACCCGAATCGAATTCGGTTTTGATTTCTCAGGTTTGTGCCGCGTGCGTGGGCGAGGATCCCCGCGGTTCGGCGCGGCTCGTCGACCTTTTGGTTCCAAGAAGTCGAAACGTCCGGTCGTATCTCACACAGGTGGAAAGGGGAGGGTTAGGGGGAATTTCGTGCATTTCGAGCCACTCTACGAATAATGTATACCGTCGTTGGTCATCGGCCAGCCCAACGACCCCTGGGGTACAGGTGATACCACGATTAGTAATCGCGTGTTACCACTCTCCTTTGCACCCCCTTCCTTCCGTCAAGTATATATTTCGTGAACGCCCTCGTGAACCACCACTTCGTGACAAATTGCGCCGAAATGTCGGTGAACCATTATCCCTCGCTCCGATATTCTATCATTTAGTTATTACTTCTGTTATTCTCGTTAATATCCTCCTTGCACTTCTAAATTAAATCATTTCGTTCTTTTTGATTACGGAAGCTCCTACTTATTCCATACTCTATTTTTTCGAATATTTTGATATTTATCATCGGAATAGAATGTCTGCTAATATATAGTACATTTTTTTTCTAAGTTGCTTCTGTTCTGACTATATAATTCTCGAATAATTAATACCTATATTTAGAAGCTAGAGGTTCTACTGTATTATTGAATTAAATGTTAGAATAATTCTATCATATAAAATATCTGTATTTCTTTTTATAAGACAAGAATTCGAATGATGAAACGTTGATCTACTCGTATCTCCGTATTTAATATTAAATGTATAGTTTAATAAAAAAAACATTTCGCCGATCAATCAATGGATTTTAACTTGAATCACAAATACTTTACGCAATTTGAGTCTGGAGTATTAAAAAAAAAAATTTATAAAATAATGAATACGAAACCATTGAAAACTTCGATAGAACTGATAAGAAAATATTCATAAGAAACGCGAAGAATTTCAAGATATGAAGATATGAATTACAGTCGTTCGTTTCTTCTAACATCATGCTTGACCACTTTTGAGTACACTGATATCATAAATAAATATAAATAAAAATGTAAATATAAATAAACCTTGTGGGGAACTTAATATGTATATCTAAGTACTAAAATTGACAAATGAAGGTTAATTATTCTTTAAATTCCTTAAATCTGTAATAATAGAGTCTTTCACGCTGCACGGGATATCGTCATCTTCGAGCCATAATTATTTTATTAAAAAGAACCGGTTGTACGGAGATAAAATTCCTCCAACAGGCAGGTTAAAAATTAATTCTTGCCAACGATCGCGATACGGATGAGTCTTGTCGTTAACGGCGAAAAACACGAAGAAAGCACATCGCGGGCACGATAACGCAACTAACAATGTTCGCGATCAATTTCGAAAATTAATTTATAACTTCCTATGGCTTTTGTGGATTATATGGGAGGCAAAGAAAGAAGACTGCCGTAGCCAGCGAATCGTGCAAATAGACACGTTTGCTCGAGCAGAGCTCGTTATTTACGAAAGCCCCTCATTAAAGGCTCTAAAGATCGGCGAGCACGCATTAAACCGCTACCTCCGAACTGTTCACGCGATTATCGTTTCGTCATTCCATCGAGAAAGCAGCAGAGGTTGACTACGTTCTACCGCGAAATTCAAGCAGCCACCTCGTTGCATCTCCACCTCTTGTGAAAATCAACGATTAATTAAATACTACGGTTCTGCTCGAAATGCTCGTTTTACGAACTTCAACTTTTTTCGGCATTCGTCCCTTTGCCAAGATATATCAGTCGTTCGTGAAAATATTTCGACATTGTACGTCGCAGAAAACTTTCCCGTGAATGTTGTATAAAAAACATTTTGAAATTCCTGAAGAATCGTAAAGAAACAGGATTATATTCAAATTGGAAACTAATCTGAAAATATAAAGATTGAAATAAAAATTTCTAATAGAAATTACAAGGAATTTTAAATATATAGTTACTAAAAATTATATTTGATTCACCGTGCAATTGTACTCAAAAGGAGTATTGATCCTTATCGACAACGGATTGTGTAATTATAGGAAATTGGAAGATGCAAAAATAGAAAAATATAAAATACATGCATGTAATATATAAAAGTACATAAAATATCTGAGATAAAATGTATATTTCTTATAATAAACTTTTATTTAGCTATGTTCATAAAAGTTTCATCTTCAAGGTTCTTTCAGCTACGTTCATAAAGATTCATAAAATCCGCAGTCTATTTAGAAAGATCGAATTAAATTTCACAAAGTCTAGATAGAAACGGAATTAATTTTTCATGTTTTCTTTTAAAAAATAGAATTTGATAATATCAATTAATTGAAGAGAATTACAAATTAATTATATCTTCTGTATATGCATATTTTCCATCAGTCACAAATTTTACTAAGACAATCACATGACAGAAAGAATCAAGGTATAAAACATTTCTACACACGTTTGAACATTTACCATAGAGCTTTTAACATATTATATTATGTGCGTAAATGGAACTCGGTAAATGGAACAACTACTGCAAATAATGCATATAATTGCAGTCTACCTGCAGTCTACCTGCAGGTTCCCCGAGACCTTATTTTCCTAACCGAGATACTACACACGAGAGCTCATGCTATTCAATGCTGATTCTGGCTAATTCGCCGAGCAGTGCTCAATGAATTCTACTACTGTTGAAAGTGGAAATCGAAACATGTAAGGTACCTTCCATCGCTGATTGGAACTAATAACATTGCTTTCCTTTTTAAATCTTTTTTTTTTTTTGCACGTATTACCTAATTGTCTGTATCGTTATACAATTCTAACATTAGTTAAAAATTACGTAAAATTAACTAAATTGAGAAGAGAGAATTTTTCACTAATGAATTTCACTTTTTTAGATAATTCAATTGAAAATCGAATAAATTTAAATATCAATTGAACTTTTATCCGTTTATAACAGAAATGACGCAAATATATATATATATATAAACTCGCAGAAAAAGACGACCTAAATCTTTATCTATGTCGAATATTTTTAGTTCTATTTAGAACCATTATAGAACTATTTTATCAGCCAATTTTTATATTTCATTCTTCGCAGACTTGCAGAGTTTATAAACCTTAAACGTTTGTCACTCTAGAGAGCAGTTACAAATATTGGAGGTTAATTTGAAGAGATATTAGGTGGAGTTCAGCTGAAGCAACGTTTCACGATGGATTTCGCGAAAACTGGGTTCATCCGAAGCGGGCAAAAAATCGGTCGAACGGCATCATTCCCGGGACCACACCCGGAAGAGACGTTTCGTTAAGGTTAATATGGATGAGCCGTGCGTATTCCATCCGGGCTGAATTTATGTCGATGGCTTTCATTGAAATTGAAATCAACGTACGACATACGCCTCGGATTTCGAGAGCTTCGTCGTCTTCTTGGACTAAATTGGAACCACCCAGGCAGATCCTAAATTTACTTTCCGTATACCAATTTGAAAACCCGTCGACGTCGCGGTGAATCTCGAAAATTCGTGTCACACCGACACGACGTCCTGTGTGTGACGTGTATCAAATTCCTCTCCAAATGAACCGAAAGGGGGAAGTCGTAAAGAAACGTCTAACGATCCTTTGAAACCGACGATCGTTAAGGGATAATCAATGATATCTGCTTTTTCAACTCGGGACGACGATTTTTACATCGATCGCGGAGAACGATGCCTTTTCTCGAGAAACTGCGAGCCGGCGCGGCGCGTCTCACTAAAGTCACAGGATTTTCATAAATTCTTGCGGTCGTTTTTTTAAACGAGAGAACGCTCTTTAAGGGAAACGATTTAATTATATTTACATAAATATAAAAAGGAAACAGGTATTCCTGATAAAGCTTGAGGAACAATGATATCGCTGTAAAATCATCAGAACCAGTCTACGATCCTTGAGCCCATTCCCATGATCGTGCTTCACGCTCCAGAACTTCCTCGCGAATTTATCAATCCGATCGCGCGATATCTCGCCACGCGGTCGACTCGCGTAGATCCATAACGTTGATCTTCACCGAACAGGCGCAAAGTGGCGAATGTCTCCCCGTAGCCTTATTAAAGCTGAAGGCGAGGGTGAGGCTCGTGATAGGTAGAGAGCTTCGTTGGAATCCAAGCAGGTAGGCGCCAACAATGCCGAGGAACTGTCAAGAGGAGAAAACCGTCGACGCCGCGTTAACGACTTGCTGCCATGTAGGGCTACGCGGCCATTTCCCGCGCAGAGGTAAAAGAATCTCTTCGAAAGACTCTCGTGTGTAACTTAGAGAAAGAGAAAGGGGGAGAGAGAGAGAGAGAGAGAGAAAGAGAGAGAGAGAAGAAGGTAGCAAGAGGGTAGGTAGATAAACGGAGAAGAGACGAGAGAAGAAAAGAGAGAAAAGAGGGAAAGAGAGGAGAGGCAAAGAGAACCGAGCCCTACGTAGCTCGTTCCAGCATCCACCGCGTCGGCATGCAAAACGGGCGTTGCCGGTCCCAGGGAACGACAGAACAGTAGGTCCGTATGAGACACACGCTCGAGCCGGCGAAGAGGGAGAACATGGAATTCCTCCAGTTCCTCTTTAACCAGTACCTCTCTCTAATAACCACCAGGAGGAGTCGTTCAACTCCTTAGAGAAGCAAGCGGCCGATACGAATCTTTCGAACGAGGTAACCGCCGTGTCACCAGGGGATCCGATTCTCGGTTCAGATACCATTCTCAACGACGAAAATTAGAAGCCACTTATCGACTACCTAAACTATCCCTTCCCACGGTCTGCTCCGACCATGGTGTACACCACAGAGTACACCGATGAACCGATGAAAATTACGATATTGACAGGACCTCGTGCAAGCGGAGTCTTCGGATATCGCAGAAGACAACGATGAATGACACGCGTTAAACGAGACAAGTGTAAGATAACGTTGGATGGGTACAAGTGTACCACGATCTGACGCGCATATAGATTCGATAGAGGGAAGGGGAAAAAAAATCTTCTAAACTTGTAGGGAAACACGGTGCGTTAATGGCAAGTGTATACACCTTGGTAATAGCGAATACTCGGTGTCCCATAAGTCTCCGGTTACAAGACCAACGGCTGGCAGTAAGTAATAACCATCACCTACCTAGCAGAGTTTCCGGAGAGGCAGAGCCGAACCGAAAAGACTCCAACGATCGTTATCTCCCGTTGCTCGCACGGAATCGATATCAACTCGGTACCGTACGTTACAGAGCACGCGAAGGGTACCACCCGGTGTACCGGTACCCAATAAATATCAGTCCGGGTATACGCGCCGGACATATACACTCTGTTACGTACACACTCCGGTCCCATCCACGATATCCCCGTGCTATCTACCTGCAAGGTACTCGAGTGTGTAATCGCGAGTCTCGTATAACGCACGGATAGTCGGCCCCGACTTCCAAGTCGATCTTCCAAGACTTCGAAGGCTAGCTAGCTGCTATTCCTCATCCGTATTATCCGCCAGTTATAAGTCGTTCGGCGATGCTACAAAGTCGGCCTGCGTCAACGTGCAAATCGGTGGCCGGTTTAAATAAGTGCTATCGCCGAGTCCGAGTCGAGTACGCCGGTGACAGGATTGGAACGTTGTATCCTGTGAATGTACTGTGCTCCTTTACTTAGAATACCGAGACGGCAACCACTGACGCAGACTTGCTCTGAAGAAATTGTGCTCTGAAGAATAACACGATTCCTGGTTTCAAGAGAATTCTACGAACATTACTCTGTTAGGTTGAGAAAACATCTTTTGGAAATATAAACTATTTTTCAATATTTTGAAAACTTTCGAATAAAGAGGAAAACGTCGTTTTCGTAAAGGTTTTTACTTCCCTATAAAAAGTAAACAACATTGCTTATCGTGTTTTGCTTTTGTAATTCACAAATATTTCAGCTTATAAGTTCGCATGTCTACCGATCCGTTACGTTCCGTTCGAGAGAGATTCTAAACACGCCTCAGCGATTTGATTATGTGCTGCTTAATATTAATTACGAACGTAAGGTAACGTCGGCTTTGTTCTAGTTCTGTTTTCTGTACTAGTTTGTTTGCAGAATTGTTAACCACTAACGAGAAGAATTTACGACAAAACGCGTACTCCGAATTCTGGAACCGCGAGACGTGAAAGTGAGAAGGGGACAGGATCATAGGCGCGAGTAATAAGACGCAGCCTCGCAGCTATTGGCTCCAATTTAATTAACGACCACCGGTGAGCTGTAACTCGCTAATTGCGTGGCTCGAGGTGGTCACAAATGCATCGTGCCCGTCCAAAAGAGACAGGAAGGACGGCCGTCGAAGGGAATCGTCGATCGATCTTCCCGACGCTCGTGACTCCTTTTTTCGTGGGCTTCTTTGCTTCTCAGGTTGGCCCTTCTCTCTCTCTCTCTCTCTCTCTCTCTTCCTCTCTCTCTCTCTCTTTCTCTCCGTTTCTTTTCGACCGCCTTTTGCGGACCAAGCCTTTACAATCGATTGACTTCGATGCTTCGATCCCCCTTCAAATTATCCGGAATTACACACGTCGCCCACAGGACTCCCTTAAACGTGCTTCTCCCTGTTCTTCTCTCTCTCTCTCTCTCTCTCTCTCTCTCTCTTATAGGTCAACGAATTAGAATCGCTCGAAATTTTCAATATCTCTCATTCCTTTAGTAACGTTGAGATCCGCGAATTCTAATAGCGAAGTTTATTAATTCTTAAGGTAATGTCTGTCCTTCTTTCTTCTTTTCATTGCAACTCATAACTTTCCCATCATAATCCATGTGTGCTATAACTGTGTGCAATAACTGTCCCATTATCTCGATAACAATTTTGAACTCCTTAAATTTGATCAACTTCTAGGTATATTTTTAACGAAACTACATGTTTTCTAATATAATCGTAGCAATCAATTTAGTAAATTAAATAACTACCATTAAAATACAACGTTTATGTACTTAATAATAATTTGCCAATGTGTCATTTGTATGTAAGTAAATCCATATTAATAATTATAACAATAATAATGTACGTTTATGCGACACATTATCGGATAAATTAAATAATGATTTCCATTTTTTTTCTTATACTACTTCTTCCTTGTGTATCGTAAAAAGTCAAAATTTAATACGGTCTGAGGGAATGTAAACGTGTATTTTTCTGAATATACAAATTGCACGAACGTGTGACCGAGAAATAAAATTTCTAATTCGACGATCAAAAATTATAATACGTCCCTGTTTTAATCGCTGGACGGTCCGCGCAACACCCACGCGCGGCACCTTCATTACCATAACAATTCTCTTACACGGGGACGAGCAGGCGTAGCAACCGACAAGGCAATTAATATATAAATCCGCGGGCGGCAATAGATCCTGCTAGCCTTTCCTCTTTCTCCCCTTCTGCTTCACGCTCGCGGTCCACCTAAGTAAGTACACGGGTTCCCCTTCTCCCTCTCTTTCTTGTCCTTTTCTCATAAGTACCGCCCGCATAAATCTATGAGAACTAACCCAAAGCGCGCGTGGTTCCCGCGAGATTTATATTAACTGCGGCGACCGCGTGTACGCGCGGACATCGCGGTACCTACACGGTTTAACGCCGCCGCGAATACTAAATGTTCATACTGAAGGGAAGGAAGGAAGGAAGGAAGGAAGGAAGGAAGGAAGGAAATAAACGGCCGGCATGCTCGTAAAGTATAGCGCGTTTTGAACGCGGTCGCGTAACCGACCAAGGCAAAGGAAAGGACTCAGCAGTTCATCCACGAAGAGAGAGAAACTCGCGCGCGGATAGTAATGAGCAGGGTAATGAATTTCACTAAACGCCACTCGCCTACGTTTGGGATTTCGTAAACACCGCGACTTATACTCGCCACTTATGATGCCACATGGTGCCGCTTGCTTTCTACGCGACAATATAGTCGCCACGCCACTATATATTTCATCACCCACAAAAGTCTCACATATTTCTTCCGAGCACAACTGTCAACACACATTTCTCACGATAGGATTTCGTGTTGGGGATATGTATAAATTATCGTAGTTTTAGTCGGAGATGTTAAATAAAGAAGAAACGAGGAAAATTTGCTCTTGCCTCTGTGCTGAATTTTCATCTAAAGTCGATTTACTCGTGGGATATGCCATTTTCATATCAAAATTTCCATTTTGAAACTTCTTAAGTCACTCGTGTTTTGACGGCAACTGATTTTCTTCGATGAAAATAATGCGATATGTACACAATGATACATGGATCCATGTGTAGTTTCATTTTTTTAAGAATTGCGAAAAATTGTGTATTTCACTAATTTTATTAATTATATCTTTTTACTGTCAAAACAGACGAAGATGAATATCGTTACACCATTATTACCAACGTTTAAACTGGATGAGAACTTATTAATGTTGAACATAAAAAAAAAAAATGAAAGATCAATATGACATATTGTATATCTTTCAGAAAATAGATATTTATTGTTTAGCATAGATAGAAAATGCTGGCTTTAATTTTGTAAAGAATATAAAAGATGAAAATAAAATATCTTCATATTTTGTTCAAATTTAGAAATATCCTATAAGATTGAAAATGATCGAAAGAAGGAAGCAAGATTAATCTTCCTTACTATTTCTAAGCGATAATTAATTTTAAATATTAAATTTGAAAAAAAAATAACAACTCTACTATCTTCTATTTTATACCTTCTTCCTTCCTAGAAACAGCTTCTTACCTAGAGTAAAAAGGCTTTACGCAAAAAAAGGATATCGAGAGCAACAATCGACAAGTTAGCGGATAGAATCTGACCGCGATCATCGTCGTTTTGCAAAATCCAACGAGCGTGCACACAGGTGCACGATAAGATAATAAATTTCTCGAAACGTAGCTGGCTTACACGGAAAACTCATAAAGCTGGGACTAGAGTTAGAACACCGGCGATGCTTCCTGGCAAACGCTGTTCACGATGTTCACTCTGGTCTCAACTGTTCTTCTGACCACCTGCAAGGCGGTCCGGTTCAAGTGGGCGGCAATTGAAATATTATAACCATAATATCGTAAATAAGATAACCGGTATGTCTATAAAAGACAGAAGCAGAGTACCAGTCTATAATAACTTGCAATAAATTAATCTTCTTTTGCGCGTATTGTCTACAATACCATTATCATGGAACAACCGCATACTCGCTGATAAACAAATCTCATTCTATAAAATCCAAAAATAGCAAATGTGCATTAGCGAGTATTTAAAAATAGTTTGACAGAGAAATATTTAGCCCACAAGTGCACAAATATTTGCACATTATGCAATTCGATATATGAAAGAGATGATATTTTAAAAGCTATGATTCAAAAATAAGTCTTCCTTTATTGTTAATTCTTTATCTCTTGCCACAATTGATAAATTGGCTCTACTACATTTAAAATAAAACAATATCTACATCGTTCAAATTATGTTCATCTCTGATAAATAACTGAACTATAGTTTCACGTTCTGACTAGAAATATGTATTCTAATTGCATCGAAAAGGCACATTTGAAGTCATTTAATTCGGATGTCTACGAAGACTTAATTTTCATCCGTTTTTAATTATTCTTTTTTTTTTATCAGTATTAATTAACTCTCTATAACATTGTATAAGTTGAAAATTACTCCACTATTGTATTTCACTATTGTATTTATCAAAATACCAAATGAATTTGGAACGGTTATTAGTTCCCAGATATTTAATTGAAACAACTAGCTAGAATTAACTAACAATTTATCTCATAAGTAATCGAAATTCGGATTCATATTAACTATTGTTTTCATTAATATTTATCAATTATATATTGTAACCTAAGGTAATATCACTGACTAAAATTAAGATTAACAGAGCTTCGTTTGGAATAAATATATCTGCAACAATTTAAAAATGTCCAAATACACACGCACGATAATGTACTTAGCCTTTAACATCTAATTATGAATGAAACTAATCAACAACTCATATTAATGAAAATATGTTCAGTTGCAATTTTATGTCGAAAATCAGTAGCTACTTCGAACAAGCAATTATCGAATATCTAATAGCTGCCACATCCGACATCAATGATCAGAAATCGTTCGACAAATACTTACTAGGCATTCCACCGATGCCATTACTCTTGGTTGATGTATTGAGAAGTGAATGCACCTATGGAGGTCTTTTAGGCCGTCACGGCATAAGAATTAATTCGTCTTAGGGGAATTTCTTGGTAAGCGTAGGAGTCCAAGAATGGCGGTGAAAGTCCATCGGGTTCTAAATCCAATTGATCGATTTCTAATCGATGCACGGTTACTATTATAAATGTCTATTCACGTACGTGACGCGATTTTCTATAGGTAAGTACACCATAGCTCAATGGAATTCAAGGAGCGGTATTGATTACTCTCGTTTTGCATCGTTTTCTCTGTCATTTCTAAAATTCAGGAATTGTTTAGATATCTATGTTGAAACACGTTGATACATCGTTAACTAGTACAAAGTACACAATTTTTATTTTTCATCCTTTTGTATATTCACTTTATAAAGTTAAATCGACTTTAAATATTTTGCAATCTTTTTGACAATAGAATGTGAAAATTCTATTGTCATTTCGACGTTCAATTTTAATCTACTGTAGCTAGTAGTCTATTTTTCTGGCTCAAAAATTTGGAGCATCCTTTGTTTTTGGATGAAAAATATTTTTTCATCTATTTATCTCATAAATAGGAATATTATAATCATAACTTTGATTTTTAAGCATACTTAATCGAAATTCCAATATTATAAAAGAATAACATTGTGAATAAAATATTTAATTACTCGAGAAAGTTATTTCTTTTGAAACTTTAACGTATGCTAAATTTTTTGACGACAGTACCTATATATATATATATATATATAAATTATCTTCACCGCCGTATAA
>WIUT01005399.1:0-15085 GCA_010645135.1 Tetragonula clypearis | reverse complement strand
TATATAAAGAACAGAAGAAACGTCATTTTAATTTCACGATATTTTTCCAATTAATAATTGCAGATATTTATGCAAATTCAAACTTTTATGAACATAACTAAATGATAAAGCTTAAACAGAGATATCTTTCTTACTAAATATCACGTATTTTTGCGTTCCATGCATTTCTGTATCTTTCAGTTTCCCATTTCATTAGTTATTATTTTCTACATCTCTAATCTGATTTTTATATCTATAGTGTAATAACTACGAATTATTTTTACAGAAATGAATAAACGAAGAACGAAATGAACTTAGAGCTAATGAAATGACTGAAAATGAGGGAAAAGTAACATGACACGAAACATCAAGTATATTAGAATATTTGAAGATAGTTCTATTACATTTCGCTGATTATCGCTGACATTTTAACTCACAATTATATCAAGAACGTGACTATGAAACGCTGAAACTGACGGTGTCCAAAGATTTGAGCAAACTTTCTGTTTCCTGACAACGTTATTACGTTTTACCGACTCGTGAAATTCATTCGCGGAAATTCTATTTCAAGAGGATCGTGTTAATAGCAGCTATTCAAAAAAAAAAGAAAAAAAATATCTTTGTCGTACTTAAATCACGAAATTATCTAGTTTACGTTGCTGTACTAATGTCGCTGTTTTGAAATAGCTTTTAGTCGCTGGGAACGTCGCCGTTCCTAAAGTTCCAAATATTTAACATTAGAAGATTTATTGACCGACAAATTAGAAATTGTGTCGAACTACGAGTAACATAGAACCATAAATTCAGCAAATTTCTTTCTCGATATTTTGCTTTGAATTTCACGATCAAAAATTCTTTGCGAGAAATACCGTCTGTCGAAGACCGTATTATGTAAATTATAATTCCAGGGTGACAGATGGTGCATCGGCGGTCATAGATCACGATACACCCAGGGATTTATGTAACCATCTATATCCTTGTGAGCATTATGAAACTTTACATCATCACTAAAGTAACACTAACAATTTTGTATCGATGAGATAGTAATAAATAAAAATGCAGAATAAAATATTGTATCTTTCATTACATATGGCTATATTTTCTAAGTAAATTAGGAAAACCTGGAAAGTCAAGTTCATCATTCGATAGGAGTTATTGTCGAACTTGATAGAATATCTATATGTTTTTCAATCATAATATCTTTTATCTAGTTTCAAAAATAAAAACTAAGTAAAAACCTTTATTACAGTTCTTCCTATATATTCTTTCCTCAATGATTTTTCTTGTTTATAAATGAGTATATGAACGGTTCGACATAAAAAAGTGAAAATACAATCTAAAAACTTTTGCTGTTCTAACCTCACTTAACATACCAAATTTACATTGCAATACACATATATACATAATTGTACGTTGAACATAATTAAACTGAATCGAACGTAGAATTAATGTTACTCACGTGCGAACGTACCAAATGCAGTGACATTTTTCTTCTTATTTTGCTGGTTAATTCCAATTTTCAATTCTCCATATTCACACGTATGCGCGCGCGCGAGTATAAAACACGCAACTCTTTCTGATTTCGCAAATAATTACAAATAAGTTTTCCACATTCCAATTGAACACACAGCACGACTCGTTGAAGTAGCAAAAGGGTTAAATGTTAAGGCAAATGCAGTTACTCTTATCCAATCGTCGACCAACGGTCAAGATTTACGAGGTCATGATCATCTTCGTCGAAGAACGCGGCAATTCCGAGACGAACTGAGATCGTCGAAGCGGCAGCCGGGCGCTGATTGGCTGGCGGAGCGCGCGCGGATGCGTAGAACTCTGACGTCATGCTTCGCCCAGTTTGAAATCGTCGCAGCCGTCAGTCGCGCGCCGAACGTCGAACTGAATGTACGCGGTGTTCTTCGTTTTTCGTTTGCAGTCCTTCCGATTCCGTGTCGGAAATATCGACGATTCGCACGTCGTTCGCGGATACGTTAACGCGATGCCGTCGTCGACGATTCTTCAGTGAGAACCGTGGTGGAAAGGTGACGTTCGATTTTATCGGCCGGTGTCACAGTGCACAAGTGTGATCGCGGCAGTTCGACCTTCGTTGTATCAGGTATATTTTTCGCCGCGCGCGAATTCGCCACGACTCCGGCCGTCGTCGATGATCGTGTGCAACGAAAAGAAAGACGTTTCTCCATCGCACGAAACCGCTTCGTTTCTACGCACAATTGACAGCATGCGTTTGAGTGGTGATGGATAGCATTTCCTCGATGAACGTGTGTCAGTGAAACGAAGTTGGCTAGCGAGACCACGTGACCACCAGTGGTAGGAGGTTATGTGAACGGCTCCTTTGTAGAGACTGCGGCACTCCGATCTATCGAACATCGATACTCGCGCGTTGCGTGTCAATCGACACCTCGAATAGTCAGTTGGAGTAACGACTGTTATAAACGACGGTACGTTCGTTGTCGCGTCGCGATTGAAATTACGTTTTAACACGACATTGCCCGTTGCTATACGATTTACGTGTAGAGAATTTCGTCGACTTTACTTAATATGCGTGCTACGGTGAAACGGACCGGCTCGATGCTCAATGTTGTCGGTTTAAATTCGTCGAATTCGCGATTATCGTTCGGGGCGTGACTCACACTTCGTGTTTACGTTTACGCCGCGTTTATGTTTTCCTCCCTTCGAAAGTGTTCAGAATCAACTGCGTTTGATTCGCCCCTGTCGTCGGTGAGAACGCGGGGTGTGTGATGTTCTGGGTGTTTGTGTCGCGTCGACTGAGAGCCGTGTCAAGACGATAATTAGTGCTGTCTTAAGGCCGGCTGACTTGTGTTACCATGCTGACGATTGTTTTGCTGGGCCAACTGGTCGTACCGCCGGATTACTTCGGTGAGTTGATTTCTCTTGGTTTTTGTTACCCTTGACAAGAAAATGCGTCCGTGAAATACGAAACCAACTAACAATTTTTCGAGACACGTACGTACGGAGCGCTGTTACACACGTGAAAATAATATACGTGGGAAATTCAAATACTTCGGTCACCCCTTTGGAAATAATAAAATATTTCGTTCGGTTATGCGAGGAAATAAAGTACGAAGCGAACTGATGTGGTTAAAATTAGTAATATATAATTTTTCAATAGAGGTAAATAATATTTTGTTTTATATTTATTTTTCGTCTAGTATTCTCTATTACCACATTTATGATTTAATAATTGAGAGTTACGCAATTTACTAAGTAAGAGTTGTGCAATTCGTTGATGGAGATTCGTAGCTTTGAAAGATGAGTTCTGCTGATCAGTGGTTTAATTGTTCGCGATATAATAGGAGCTTTCGGGTTTCGTTCCTAGAAGTTAGCTAACATCCAATTTACGGCGTTTAAGTTTGGAGTGGTATTGTTGACGTATATTGAGTTTAAACGCGTTTAAACGCTAGAGAGATTTATCTTAGTAAAGCGAGGTATTTCTTTTGTTAGACGTCTGTTATTACCATGTGATTTAATATTATTCGTATCTCAAATTTTTTTTTAGTATTATTCACACCCTTTAAAAGTCTTTCGAAAGTCTTACAATAAAATATATAGAAATAGAATATACAATAATGAAGTGAAATAACACTTTCGAAAGACTTTTATTTAATTTAATTATTGTGCTATTACATCGCTGTCTTCTTCATATTATTTCATAAGAATACTTTCCCCTTGTGAGCAAAGAAAAATCTAGCTATTTAACTTTAGACGAAATATATTGCTAAAGAGACGAAACACATTTCTAATTTTAGTTTTCAAACGTAAACTTCCTTGTTCAAGTGATGAAACGGTATCTTAATATTCCGGTCCTCGTTTCTTGATTTAGTAATCTGGTCCAACTACCTGCGTTCAATCCTACGCATTTTTTATGGATGTTCGTAGAAACATCGAGTGTAACATCATAGGTACGGGATTTCTCTTTCATGGGATCCTGTAAACACGTGGAAAGCAGGCGCTTCATTAAAGTATTGGAAGTAAAAATCATCGAACTGAATATATTTCTTATTTTTCAAGAAATTTTCACGTAATCAAACGATGTTTGAGGAATATCGAAAAACAGATTGCAAATACACGTAATTTTTGCGAATAATCATCTCTAGGTGTTTTTTTTTTTTTTCTAGAATTATACAAACTTGGTGCAATCGTAAATTTTTTTTTGTTGAGACAAACGTTTATGTAATCGTTTATTTTCAATTCTGTGATTTTACACACACATATATATATATAAGGTACAACTATTTGATGAAATAAACACTGAAATTAATCAAGTAATTCCATATTGTGTCACGGTATATTATAAAATTAATATTTATATGTTATTGCGGTGAATCGTATTACTATAATATTAAATTAATTTCGAAATTTCTGAATTTCAATTAGTAAAATACAGAAGTGAAGAAATACATATGTTATTATCGAACAAATAAATATTTTCTGAGATAGTGGATAAAGTCTATATTACGAGTATAATAACGTAAAGAGTAATGTAAAGATTTCAAAGATCATTTCATCATTTATTTATTTATTTCGATATGTTAAACAGAAGATTTTCAATTAAAATAATTGAATACGAAATTTTTGCAAATAATACTTTTTGGAGTCAATCGAGCCTATATCGTGATCAAAATTTTTAAATATTTATTTCATCATCATTTTATCCTATTTCGTCATCTTCTTTTCTATTTATAACTTTGCAGTAATTATTAGGAAAAAGTTGTCGGTACAAACTCTGTGTTTTTTTCCCTACAGATGTAAGCGCTACAGTCTGCAATAATTAGTATAATTACTTAATGAAGTTAAAGTTGCAGTGCTGGCACTATGTACGTCATGTAGTGATACTAGTGTTTTCTTGCATATTAAATTTGCTGCGCTAGAAACTGCGTCTTCCCCGTGCAACGCAATGACACTCCAAATACAGAATCAGCATTTGAATATAAATTAATTTACATTTTGTGCATTGCATTATTTCGCGGAAGTTTTGCGCGGCAGTTTCCTTTGAAGGATTTTCGAAAATTTTCACTGAATAACGAGAATGCAGAGAGTAGCGAGAGCGAAACGTCGTTAGAAATTTCTCGAAGTAGCGGAGATTCATTTCGAATCGAGCCCGAAGGCATTCGTAGAAACAACGTGTTTTCTGATAGTTCTGCTAACTTAAAAGTGATCGTATTTCGCGGAGATTGTAATTTATCACACAAAGCCTTTTGCATTTACTTCATTGTATCCCGACGTGACAGTTTGCAAGTTTCTCAAATAAACGTTAAATACGCGCGAGAGCGATGTAATATTGAACTGTGACATTTGCAAAGTAACTTGCTAGCTGGATCAATTTTATATCTCCCTGTTTCTCTTCTATCTGCTTCATTTATGCTTGCAATTCCATGTTAGTTCTGCTTTTGTCTCGCACTTTTTATTCTGAAACATTCGTTCGTGAACAGATCTTTTCATTTTCTTTCTGTACAAAATTTCAATAAGAAAATTCATTCCTTATACAATTCATAGATTTCACTTGCGTTGTAATTAACAAAATCTTTAGACACGTTCTCGCTCAAAAATTTATAATAACTGCAACTGATTGCATACAAAAATGAATATTATAATTATAATATTTTTATCTCTCGTCGAAGAATGACGTGCCGGACTTTTTCACCTAAAATAGTGCTCCAAAATTTCGTGCGGGAGTACAAATGATGTTTAATTTCCTATTTCCTATTCAAACAAACGAAGTGAAACATCGTTATGTTCCACTTCTTAGTTGCTTGTCAAACACTATGCTTTGACAGTGTTTGCTTAATACAACGCTGACGCATAATGGTTGGGTGAACGCTATGAACACGTGTTCACAGCTAGATCACAGTCGAATCACGTTACAGTAATGCAAAATGAAAGGCGAAGAATTCTCGCCCGTAGCCACAGTTAGATGAGATTTATCTGGCTATCCATACTGTTTGTAGCTCTCGAAAGGTAGATGGAAGCGGGAGTTATATCAACCGCTTATAATTAACGTTTTTTTTCTGATTTCATCGAGTCGGACGGTTAAGCGGTAACGATTCTAGATCAGAGAAAAATAATGGATAACGATCCGCGATGAATGTCCGCGAAACGGAAGTCCAACGAGGATTCCTGGAAGTGATTATGCAAAGTTCCTCGTACTGTAGCAAATGCTATTTATTAGATAGTATTAAATCATGAATATTCCACGACTTGCGAATATCGTATAGGAGTTCATACAGCTTTCCGATATTGCAAACGAAACGTTCATTTTTCACTACGAAACGACATGGCGTAATAATATACACAAGCGTGTCTCAGTTTATTTTGAATTTTCCTACGTCCGAATAAATCGATCGGTTGTTGTTATTGCGAAAAATATACAAATATACATACTCGGTTCATTCTGATGGGGCTGAATTTCGATTTTGTTCGGTTCTGGGAGGGAAATAAATCGTTCTCTAGTATCGCTCTATCCACCATTGTGGAAGATGAACAGCTCCATTGACGAGAAACAGAAGCGGAAGCGGAACCCGAAGTTCGCGTCCGATTCTAGCGGACGTGCATCGACCCGTGCTACTTGCGAGCAATACACGGATACCATTGGGGCAACTGGACGGGGTTGGATGCTCGATGCTTCGCGATCCAACAAAGTCGAACGAAAAACTCGGGCAAACTCGTCGAGAAGACGCCAGCAGCAGCGAATGGGAACGGAATAAGAATAATGAAAATAAGAGGGAGAGAACCCTTCGTAGGAAAGTGGTTGGCCACTCGGTTCGCAGTGAGAGGAAAAGAGAAAGAGGGGCGCGAATAGCAGTTTCAGAGAAGGAAGCGCGTAATTACCCTCGTAAATCCATCGGACATTTCGCGAAAGAGAGAAACCGAAACGAACAAACTCGAAGAATCTCGCGAAGAGGCTTTTCGCGCCCTTCTCATCGACAGTGCTTCGTCGATAGCCGGTTCCTGTTGAATCACGCTCGTAAATTCTTATTATAATCGGCGCGATTGCAGCCACGGGAATCGCGATTCGCTGGCCGTGGCCGAGGTATTTGATAGTTTGAAAAGTTACCGCCATCTCCATAAATCGTTTCTGGACGACTCTGGGAGTCTCGCGCGACTGCAACGCGGTGGAAATGGGGTTGAAATGCAAAAAAGGAGGGCACAGAAATAAAAATGAGAGAACAAACGGGGTGGAACGTTGAAACGGACTCGAACACAGGAGCGAGGTGCATTTTCTTTCGCTGTCGCGGAGTTAGCTTCGGTTAGATTGTTAGCCTGCAATTGATTAGAGAACGCTGACAATCTCGTTGAGATCGCAACTCACCGTAATATCAGCACTGATACTTTACAATTACTGTAATAACTGAATCACTGCGATAACGTGGGACTTTTCGGGATTTTTACTTACGAAATTTTTACGAGGAACTACGACTTAGTTATTTTTTGATCAGTGAAATGTTTCCGCTGTTGAAGGGACGAGAACGCATGATCTTTTTCTGATCATTTTACTACCCGCGAGTTGTTTCCCCGTTGCACTTTCGCTTCGTAATTCTCGCGGCCATTCCGTGAGAGAATTTAATCGCGACCGAATTTCGCAACGCGTCATAAAATTACTTCTCGCAATCGCATTACGTACGCGTCCGTTCTGTCGCCGTGTTTCCCTTGCGTGCTGTTTGTTTAATTATTAAAAATGAGGTCATGCATCGCGGAAATAACGCGCTTCTGTGCACGCTTTGTGACGAAACAATATCTATGCGTCGACAAATCACCCACATCGGAGAGAAAACCCGCGCGATTTTCGCGAAATGATTTTTTTTTTTTCCCTCTCTTGCGAACCGATACAGTGTCTTACACAGGACAAATGCAGTTCCCCGTATCGCGGTGTAAAAGAACGAAATCCCTGATCTCTGCCGTTGTTTTCCTTTTTTTGCAACAACTTGGCTGAAATTATCGGGCGTCGCAAATATTTTGGTTAATCGTCTCGCTTTTGTCAATTAGCCTGCGAAATTATTACGGTTTCTTGTAAAACTGTCCGAGTCGAAGCAATTCGCCGCGTTTGTCGAAATTGTTGGAAAAAAATATTTATAATTGTATCCTTGATATAGACGTTACACGAAGGATAATGGAGAATTCTTTTTCCAGTTGTATTCATTCGAAAAGGCATTAAAAATTGAAATTAAAAATTAAATGAAAATCGACAAATCCTCCTCCTCCAACGTTAGAGTTTTTTTTTCTTCAAAAATAATCACAGAAATGAATTGCACAATATGAATATGCATCGAGACGTAAATAAAGATCCAGGACCCCTTAACCCAATTTTGATACTCGTTACCGGTAGTGAGCATCGACAGGAAAATAGGTTTAAAGAGCAAGAACAAGGAACGTATTCTCAACGCGTTACGAAGTTCTCGTCCATCGAGGTGATCGTTTGCCTTGCGTGTTGCTTTTCGGTGGAAAGAAGTTACCGAGCTGCGGGACCAGAGAGTAGCTCGTTTTCAAGCTTTCCCATTTCCACTTCACTCTGCCGGCTGTTTCACGACTGCCCGATTCAGCGAGTCGCGTACTTTGCTATGGATTTAGCGTTCTGTGCTTCGCGGAAGTGCATTTACCTATTGTTCAGCCCGCTCGTCTTTCGTTGGGATTTCAAGGGTCGGCCAATCTTTGTATTTGCTCGCGTGTAAATTCTCTACTCGTGTGCCATCGTATTGAACCCATATCCGAAAGTATAATCGGCCGTGGTTGATACTTGAATCTAACGCCTGAAAGCACGCTTTACCTTTCGAATTGGCAACTGAAAATGTCCCTGTTCTTTGTTTCCTCGTGCTATCGCCTCGCGAAATTCTCGTCTTGAGCTCTCGTGAAACTGCGTTTATAGGGTCTTTTTGGCCGTTGGTCCGAAAGAATGGAGCGATTTATGGGATCCTTCGTACGTGTCGTAGAAAATGGAAATATTCCGTGAGGATGGTAAAAGAACTTTACGATGAAAATATTAAAGAGGAAGAGAGAGGAGGAGTTAGCTCGTCATCCGGATTCCATAGTTCTCGAACACGAGGATTTCTCGATTTATAAGCGAATTTACGGGTCTTTAATAGTAGAGCCATGAGAATTATTATCAAAATGACCAATTTGTAATTTTACGTCAAAAATTTGGTAGATTTATAAAGCCAGATTCTTTTTTTTCTTTTTTTTTTCTTTTTAGTTTCAAATAAAAGTGTCATGAAATACAAATACTTTCAAACAAACTTACATATTAGGCGACGCATTTAGTTTCGCGTAATTGAACGCAAACAGCTGCACATCGCGCGGAATTTTCCGATTACATTTCTCTAACAAGCGACACGAATTTTTCGAGTTTCGCGGAATTGGTGCACGGCCTTTTCAATGCATTTCACGAAAGGACTTCATTGTTATTTTGCCAGAATTTATTTCATATGAAATATGAAGCATTGGTGGGCAAACAATGTCGGTTTTGCGCATACTAAATTAAATTATACAATCGTGGCGTTATTGTTTAATCACTCGTATGATTACTATTATTTTTCTCGATTTCTGTTTTATCATTTTGAAGGCTATTAGAATTGGATGAAATATATGAGAATAAATTTTTTGTCACAATATCCTTGTTAGAATATAAAACAGATCACCATTTATATTCCATTTATTTAATCGTACTAATTTATAGCAACCATAAAATACCATGAAACCACTCGACAATTACTTCCCCACTGCTTCGATATATTTTTTTTTTTTTCACAATATATTCACGCACAAAAGTTCAGAGCGTTAAAGTTTCAGAAAATAGATTTTCTATTCGTAATATCATCCATTTCGCAGTACTGAAATTTTTATCAAGTCGAGTCAGTCAGATCGAATGAGTCTAATAATCAATAATTACGATGTTTTACGAAAAAATGTTTTCTTCGTCTGAGAAAATTTTTAACCCAAATAACGTGAATTTACAAAGAAGAGATGCCAAATTGAAGCAATTGACTAATGAACAATGTCATGGTATCTTGCAACAGCTATTACTGTATATGAAGAACAAAGAAAAATTAAAACACGCTATTAATAAAGTTTATAATGCATTTAATAAATTAGAGAAATACTCTTGATAACGTTTTTATAACATTACAAACGTGTATGAACAGGGGGGGGGGAATTCCTATAAAACACCTCATATAAATAAGGTAAAACTTCGTCGCGAGGGTCGATTAACTGAAATGTATATATGTTCAGAAGAAGGCTAAATCTCACTTTAATTAAATTTGGATTACACTAAAATCATTTGTATTCAGTTATGTTGTGATAATAAAATGAACTTAACATTTTTTTTTATATTTAATTTTAGTTTCATTTGATTTTTTTTCGCAAATGTATACCATATTTTCGAACAAAAAAAAAATATTAAAATGTATACCATGTTTTTGGACAGAGGTAGTAGAATTTATCTGACACGCAGACACGATCGAAAATTGCACGCGTTTGGTCAATTAACGAATGTGTGCACGTACACGGCACTTGTTACACTCGAACGAACGCAACGTTATTCGATATAACCTAACGACGAAGAATATCAATGGCGTCCAAAGGATAATTGCATAAATTAGCTGAATCGCAGATCGATAGTGTTTACATGGGAAAACAGCGGA
This sequence comes from Tetragonula clypearis, assembly GCA_010645135.1. NCBI lineage: Eukaryota > Metazoa > Arthropoda > Insecta > Hymenoptera > Apidae > Tetragonula > Tetragonula clypearis. Next base: position 4,439 of record WIUT01005399.1, on the reverse strand, counting down.
TTTCGATGGTGTGTGTGTGTGTGTGTGTTTCGGTTTCGTCCGATTCGCCGGTCTGGTTAATGGACGTGAAATTATCCGGACACAGAATCACACGTTGATGGGCCCCGTCGCATTTATTGGTTACGATTGATGAGACGGGGCTTCGTAATATGTGCGTGGATAACTTGGGGAATGAAGCGTGTACGTCCCTGGGGCTGATTATCAATTGTCAATTTTCAATCGTTTTCCCATGATCGATTACGTGTTGTCGGTTGTAACTGAAATGATTGTAATAATCCGTTAATGACACACTCGCGAACTGCCACGTCGTGAATCCTACTTGATTGCGATTCAATTTAACCGGCGTGCTAAATAATTTCCGTGGTGAAATGAAACGGAGCTTATTTCTCGTTTGATTCGTAAAAAAAATCACGTGTTCGTACGTTTTGTTTGACTGAAAATATAAAAAAAGGTATCTCGATGTTTCGATTGGAAGTGTTGTACATGAATTATTGTTGAATCTTCGAACTTCGATCATATAGTTTAATTCAAAAGGTTTCGGTTTCTAGAGTCGATTATGATATCTCTGTCGAAACAAGATTAAAACAGTCTCATTTCTGTTAAATATGTTAAAGGTTATTTTTTAAATACAATTTCTTGAGAATTCGTAGACTGTATCTTTTGGTAGAATCTTCGGGAAATTTTCAAAGTCAAAACGTATGAACACGCGATTCTTCTTACGAATCAAACGAGAAATAAGCTCCGTTTCATTTCGCCACGGAAATTATTTAGCACGCCGGTTAAATTGAATCGCAATCAAGTAGAATTCTTTTTTATTACTGATACACAGTCCCTTGGCTGCAAGTGTCTTTTACCTTCATTTATATCGACCATTCGTTCCAATTTCCTCGTACCTTTCCTCGTCTCCTTAACTTTTCTCGTTCGACTTTCTTCGGTTTATCCTCGACGCAGTCATTTCGTTTCTCCTACATTCGTCAAATCATTATTTGAACACGCCGGTCTGCGGTTTTCTCCGAGTTTCCGCCTTCGGTTACAATTTTTTTTTTTCTTCTTGAACGTTTTGTCGTCGACTTTGTTTCTATTATTTGCTTCTTTTCATTTTTTCTTTCCTTTTGTTACGTCGTATTATCTTTCTTATTTCTCTCTTAGCGTCACGACCTTGCAATTTTTTCCGAGTGGAGCGGCGAAAGAAACGGTCGCCTCGTTGCTGCTTTTTCTTCCTGACAGTCGCGTTTCTCTAACGCACCAGTTTCAGACAATGAAATCTTCGAGTCGAGTATCTGCCACGTTTATTAAATTCTCCTCTGCGTTTCTACGACTGATGATGTACAGGTTTAAATCAACCTACGGTTCTTTATATTTTAGAAATGTGTTGGAATTTCATACGTTGCTTCCTTTTTTTCCCTCTCTTTCTCTCTCTCTCTAGAAAAATTTTTGATTTGAGAACGAATAGTTTTGAAACGAATGCCACGTATCTTGCAATAATCGTAATTTCGATTCTGTAGTTTACAGAGAACGAGCTTTTAAATCTTCGTGAAGCAATATATTTAAATTTGAGAAGTGATATACTACGCAAGCGTTCAAGTATTATTTTAACGAGGCTAGAGCCGAGAGATCGAATAATTTACTCAAACTTTTGAACGTTCTCCTCCAAATCTGTAAAGATGGAGTATGAAAGTTAACAACGTTCAATCGATAAATGAACAAAACGTCTAAATGAACGTTAATATGTTTTCCATCTCTATTGGAAATCGGCGCGTTTCTCGCATTTACATCGTTTACCATCTCAACTCCTCGTCCCACGTATTTTTCAAGCCGATTTCAACAACGGAACGCGATATTAACGCGTAGCTATACTCTCATTTGCTCGATTATTATTTCCACGATGGCCGATATCCGATTAATCAGATTTATTGCAAGCAGCTAAAGTTCAAAATCCTGCTCGCCGTAATGGCTGAAAGTTTCCGATGGAAATTAAAAGTACCCAGTTGCGAGGCCATTTTCGACAATTAACTGCTATTAATGATTCGACAGAAGCACGATATATGAATCCGCAATGTTTCACCATCGTTCGTTTACACGTTAACGCTCTATTTTCTGTTTAATTCTGTCAATGGAAAATACCGACGTGAGATTCTCGAACATATTTCCGCGCGATCGTTGAAATATCCGTATCTGGATTCGTATTAAGAGGTTAGACAAAGAATGGAAGAATTGAAGTTTCTGGTAAAACGAGGGAAAAAATGAGCGTCTAATTATGCTCTTAACTTTTTAATGGTACAGAATACTTGTTCGCGTTTCTCGAGTTTCGCAACATCATTTAAACTTAAAGTTCCGAGCTACGAGGAAGAAAGAATAAGTTCATTACTATCTTTCTATCTTCAACGAACAAACTTGATTCTGCTTAAATTTCTCTAAGTCCTGTATTGTACGCACGTTGAATCATTGCGTGAATTCGTTTTGTTCCTCTTTTTCGTCACAATCTTTAGAAATATCCCAAGTTTCAATAAACGTAATTCTACGTAAATTTTTTTAAAGAAATTATCTTCGTGTTAGCTGCGCGACTGTATGTACGTGAAGGATATATTCTCTCTCCTTGAACCTTTGGAAATTTCCAGATCCTTCGGTCGTTCACCATTCTTTCATTTGTCCATTCAAAATCTTGTTCGCGTCGGCAAAGTGTTTTCACATGTGTCGTTCAGTTCCGTGTTGGAAACACGTGTCTTAGTTATAGGAATCCCGCTTACGTATCCTTCGGGACAATTCTCGAGGGGCTAATTTTACCATCTGTGAGAACGGCCTACCGCAGACAACGCACAATTCCTCGTGCTCCTATGTCCAAGTTCAGGTAGCCCCAAGTCTAAGAACCTCGAACAGTAAAAAAAGAAAAAAAAAAAAAAGAAAAACTTCGCCAACGACGATGAAAAATTGTCGATAATTTCAACTTTCAAGGTGTGACTTTGTAAGAGGAAAGATTTCTCGCTTTAAAGCGTGAAACTTCTACTGTAATACCCATGAATTCGTCGAAGATGACTATATATAGCATGCGGAGAACTTGTTTTCTCGAAAACTCAAGCGTGTGTAAAAATATGAAAAAATTGTTTTCGTAACCAGATCCATCGTTATTTTCAAAAATTCAAGTTTCCCCTTTGCCACGATCCCTTAAAACTTGTACGATATTTTATATCATTTTATTGAACATCAAATATCAGAGTCGAATGATAAAAATCCGAGAAATCCTAATATTTCGTCATCTAACTCTAGTGTTCCAAGTTTAATAAAAAGGCTTGTTGCAAAGAAGAAATTTCAGTCTTCAAGGCCGTAGTGGATTTAATCATGAAAAATTTTTTTTTAACATTTCTACACTCGTTTGAATTTTTGAAAAATATCCTCACTTCTTCCATCGGCTGTGTGACGTAAGATCATCAAAAAAGGAAAAACAAATTTTCGACCGTCAAAGTAGTAGAGTCTTCTTTGCAGTACGAAATGAAATCAACAGAATTATCATATGATTTTTTTCTCTCTTTTTTTTCTTCTTACAAAGTTATATCAATTTAAAATACCGACAATCTTTCATCGTCACTCGTTACATCTTCATTACATGTATATATACTGGTATACAAAGAGAAAGAAAGCCCGGCGCTCGTACAAAGAAAATTTTATTTCCGGGCTGGCGTAACGTAGCGCGGAAATTAACTGGAGTCGCCACTTAACGATCCTCGTCGCTTTGCGTCGTTCCAAAGGGCGCGGAAGTGTTCCTCCGCTCGAAACTATCGCGTCGCACAATTTAAAAGATAGCCAACCGGTGAGACGCCTTCAGCCCTCGCGCGTATCTGCTCTCTGTGTGAGAGCTGTCCCCTTCTTGCTCGAGCACTTTCGGTGGCTTGAAAAATCGTTAGCGTTAAAAGGCTAGCGAGCAGTATCTCTCGTGTCCGCTCGAAATCCGCGCGACGTTCGCGTTGAATTGTACCAGTACGGCTGGCGGATCCGTCGTGAATGCAAAGGAAAAAAAAAAAAAAGAAAAAAAGAAGAAGAAACCAAGCAGAAATTCGAAATGTGAGGGACAGACGGTCTCGTTGAGGTCTACGCTTCTCCTGGCAGCCGGCAGCGAAAATGAAATTAAGAAACTAACTCCCGTCGGAGCCCAGCGGACTGTGGAGCTGGTTCGCTGGTCGGTTGCACAGGGAAACGTATTACGTTTCCCCGTAGGGAAGGAGGAGGAGGAGGTATCCTGGAATACAGCCGGGAGATATATTGTAATAGCCGGCGAAGCAACGTTCTTAAAAGTCATTGAATTTACATCTTGCAGTAGCGGGGCGCCAAGTGTCGCGGAATAAAGCGCATCTTGCGATGCCGGCCAATTGTCATTGGGTTATCCGTATTAGCCTCTTCCATCCTTTTCTTTTTCTTCTTCTTCTTCTTCTTCTTCTTCTTCTTCT
>WIUT01005398.1:0-15087 GCA_010645135.1 Tetragonula clypearis | reverse complement strand
TATATATATACAAATGTACGTATATGTTATAGTAAATTAACTTTTACTTAAAAAAATTACATAATTTAAAAAAAGTTTTCCATTAAAAACAACGTGAATCAAGTATAAAACAAAAATATAGTGGATATTGTGAATGTAATGCGGCATGGCATGAATCTTTATTAATCTAAATTACGTTAGAAAAACATAAGTTTAATAAGATTCTTGAAAGAAAATTACCAACAAATTATTGATACGTGCAACATGAAATAATATTGCCTTATGCTTATGAATTAATGAATTCTTTATACGCATGTTCTTCGTTTCACTGTACTATAGTTAACTTGGTTTCGAATTCAAACATGTGATTATATACAATCTTATCGGTGTTAGTTCCTTTTCTTATATTAATGATACAATATAAGACGGTTAAATTCCATTGTAATTATTTTTATATGATTCGACCAGAGAAATACGTTTATTTTCTTTCTAAACAGTGATAATAATCAGATTATCATAAATATTTCGTCGACTAAGAATTATAAAATAATTCGAAGTGAAAAGAAAATTTCGAAAAAGACTCGGATAAAAAATTTTATTTCTTACATCTTTTATCTCTTTTAAGAATCTCTATAAAGAATCTATAAAAATCATATTCTGTCGGCTTATATTACGTACGATACAATATTGTCAGCAGTATCCTGTACGTATACTCATATACATGCGCTAAATTTATTATTCAAATATTCAAATATTGTACTTGCTATTGACATATTTATGTGTTTCAAAATTATAAATCATAAAATACGTATACATATATATCAATGACGAATGAAACTAAAATTAGTATAGATCAGATTTTAAATTCAAATCAGACTTAAAAAAGAACTTGAATTTGAAATTGAGACATAAACGTATCATGATCCATTATTATTGAGCAACTGTACTGACAGAAATAAATAAATACATAATGGTCTATTTTAAGAGAAGGTTAATCACTAGCGATATCTCGATTTAATACACAAAATCAATTCTAATATTGTTTTAATTATAATTTCGTTAGAAACGATGCGTCGTACGAGCAACTTTCATCCTGTATTTATTTTTTTTTCATTTTTTTCTACATAAAATCTCTGCGTTACCGCATTATTAAATTCATCTCATTTGCCAGAAACTAATGACGTATGATTAATCATACAGCGTTTGAAATTTCAATTCCACGAAAAACAAAGAAAGATACAAACGAACAATAGTAAAGTGTCTCTTGGAACTGAAACGATCAATCAATGAACCCGCGAGTGTCGAAGTTCGATAATTCGATATACCAGCTACCGATCGAATATCTTTGTATATCGATAGAAATTCACTTATACATTTTCTACGTACGTGTATAGACTGACTGAGACTTACTTCTTCTGTAGCGCTGTTCAATAAAATATATCACTATATCGTGAGAGTGAGCCAAGATGAAAACTGTCAAACGTTCGATGACAGAATAATTCGATTTGTTGCTACTTGGGAATGGTTTACGCGAGTGTCGGATAAACGCTATGCATTCGTGGATAATCTTCAGTCAATTGCCGCGTGATGGCTGCGTGTTCCAAAGAAACGATGCTATTTCAATGCAGGTTTCAGTGATACCGGTTGGAGGATAAAGATATCGCACAATTTCGAACTTTGTATCCCGCTGCAAACTTTATGCGTACGTATTATAATGATTTACGATAAAAGCCGGCTCGGCATAGTTTCCTTCTTAGATCGAATTCACTGTTTGATTTTCTTCAAATCAAAATAGATTCTCCACTTCAGTCAAATATAACGGCACGGTAGAACTTCGTTTGTCCGAACACGTCAGAGGACAAAATGATATTGGACAACCAAGACGGTTCGAACGATAGAAGCTCATTAACATTCTCTGTGTTCTACTTTCACTTGTTTCGATTTTAGACAATGAGAGAAGCAGCTTATCAGTTATAAATTCGTATCTGAGAGTCGAAAGCACAACACAATTGGCTAGTTTGTGTAAACTAGGCACAGATAAACGAAATTCCACTGTATGAAAACTAGTACTATAATATAGGAAATGAGCAATACTTTTCCAAAAGTAGAATTTTGATTTTGATTTTATTTTTTGCAGCGATGAAAATTTACTACACACACACACACACACACACACACACACGCACGCAGAGAATCACTGAAATAACTGAAATAACAAAATTATACTAATTGAAAAGTTGGACAAAACGGTGAGTATTGTAGATGTATAATTTATATATAAATATTTAATATCAAAAAATAACCTATTGAATTTGAATATACCAACTTTGGCAATAGGATTGAAGGTTATAGTTTGTATTATTCTGTACATTACCTGTGATCTCGCCTTTGCTTTAAACCGCGAAACGATTCTTCTAAAATTACTTTCTATAATATTATTTTCAAATATGAATTCATACATGTTGTATTATGGTTTAGCAATTGAGATATCCTCTTATATATATATATATATTATATATACATATATCTATATGTACATACATATGTAATTTTCAATGAATTTGCACTGTCAGCGCGTTTCGAGATAATACCAATTTTCTACAAGACATAAGTGGAGATTATATTTATTTATGTGATGTATTCAGCGAGTCTTGCAAACGGACGAAAGTCCCACCGACCTTATGAAATTAAATCACGGTCGATGGAGACGTCATCCGGACACACAACTCGTGACTCGTCCATCTTCGAAATTTCAATTTTCATCTTTCTATTATTCTGAGGTAAGATCGTGTATTATCTGCAAGAGAAAAGAAATATTTGTACAATTTTGTCGATATTAAAGAGAAAGATATTTTTAATGATATAACGATATAATATAATGGCATTGGTATCCTTACAGTTAACATTCCGTTTAGATAAATAAAAAATGATTAACATATGTTCATATGTATATAAATATACAATATATATGTTATGCTTATTTAGATTATAAATGACATATTTGATTAACAAGTAAATAATAGCTTTTTTCACTCATTGTATCGATATCCTGTGCTAAAGATTCGTTTGAATCTCGATCACGTTATTCATCATTTATCATTTTGGGCGATTACCTAATGTACACGTATGTATACAGATGTAGGTTTCTTGGGATTATTCCGCAATAATAAATATTTATAATAAACATTTATTATTATTATAGCAATTTATTATTCAATAGTTGTAACGTTGTGAAATGAAAATTATAATTCAAATAAAATTAAATTACTATTTATCACAAAATATTTCAATCGTAATCGGTGATTCTTCGGGAGTGAACTTGGTTCACTAGCTTCGAATAATTAAACTTAACGAACGTTTTTTAATATGTATTTCAAAATTATTTTCTCTTCAAGATCAGATACTAGTGTATGATTACGTTGAAGTCCGTATCCAACTTCGTTTCTAACTAACAATAAAATAACCACCATTCTTCGAAATAGATCGTCGTAAAATAAGTATCGGCAAGAATACCTACTTAATACATTTTACATGTATGTCGAAATATTTAATCCTTTCAGTGCTTAGTAGTCCGAGTATTAGTATTCGAGTATCGTAGAAATAATCTAAGTTTAAAATGATTAGTTTACTTATTAGTGATTCAAAGAGGATAATATATTGCAATACATTGAATAAATGTACCAAAATATGCATATAAAATGTATATGTATTTAAAAAATGCATTCGTAATCTTTTATATGCTGTATATTTAACATTAAGCTTTTTAAACTTTTAGTAATTTCATTGAATACGAAAAGTTAATCTATCAATGAAAAAATAGATATTACTTACTATGTTTAGCATAAAATAGTTCTTTTTACCTGATGTATATAACATTCTGTGGTTACTCGGTTGTATCTTGACCCACGATGTTATTAAAGTATTATCTCATAGTCATTACAATGTGTATAGTTTCTTTCAATTTTGCGCCTGTAGTGAAAAGAAACGTTCATAATTCTTAGAAAACCGTTCAGGTAACTAATCACGAGCGTAGACGATACTTATGACGTTGTTCGAAGAATCTCTTCTTGAAAGATGATTTATAAGTCTCGAATTCGACGATAAGCACTGTATTTTCTATTTTTTATAGAACATTTCGAATTTTTACGGCAATTTTTACGGTATTCTCCTTTTTTTTCTTTAATTTAACTATCTTGAAAACACACGAACCACGATAACTTTAAGCGCGAATGTTTCTGATTTTTAACATAACGCTTCGACTGACGGTGTTATCGTCATCACCATTCCCATTATCGTAACTTATGAATTCACGTGTTACGTAAATTCCAGCAAGATCCGCGCATCTTCGACCAATTGGCGGGCATCATTTTTATCGTATCGCCACGGTTCACGAAAAAGTCATTGACAAAAATTGCCGACAAAATTTCTTTTCGCCACTGTCTAACAAATCCAGTCTATTATTTTATATATTTACATAAATTTTTATATTTACACAAAATATGTAAGAAAATGATTAGTCACGCACGTACGTAATAGATATACATATATACATCATGCTTGACTCTCATAATTATCATTATCGTACAAATATTTATACATTAATTTATTGAAAAGAAAAAATAATTTTTCTCTGAATTATTTATTACTTGCCAATCTTTTATTTGATTAAATAAAATTAAATAACGAATGTCTAAAAAATCTATAGGTTCTTAATACTGATAAATGTATGCTTATAAATTGTATGTATATTATAATATTAATTGAAAATCTTTATTAATCTTCGTACTAGAATCACGGATGTATATTTCTTTTTTCATTTAATTTTTAATCTCTGTGAGAGCGCTAATAATATTCGAGCAAAGGTATTTCAATTGTTTTAACAACGATATTCTTGTCGCGCGAAATATTAAAAATAAATGAAATATTCCTTTATACGAAATGTCACCGAAAACAAAAGCAGATTGATTCGCCTGACGTTACGTAACGCCACAGTTATGACAATTTTGAGTTATTAAAGGTGAAATAAAATTCAGCAACGAAATGTCATTTCACTTGACTAAACGAAAAAAATTGCAAGTAATCTCGAATAATATTGTACGTTCGTCTTTTTCACATATTTTTTATATTACGAGGAATTAAGTAATTATCACCGAGTCGAGAACACATTCAAGAACCTCATGAATATATCTTGAAATATATCACCTTTAAATACAAAGTCAATAGTCTAACGTTAGTCTTTCATTTGATCGATCAAGTAATCATTATAAGTTGGTAGATAATAATTAATTGATTAGTGATTACTCATAATAATCATAATTTATTAAAGTAATTTTGATTTAAACTAGAAACTTTGAAGAATCGAAGAATTTGAATTTTCGTTTTTGATATAGTAACGCAATCTTTATGCTTGTTCTCTTATTACGATTTGATTTTTTAGTTCTTTCGGTCCATCCAGATTTATCGTCTGGATTATATCTACTTTTACTCTTTTTTTCTTTTCATTAAATAATTAACGTAGGTTCTGATTTTGTATTATTCTGTATTACACTTAACTGACATCATACACATCTTTTAGTATTAGCAGTTTATTTTTCGCATAATTTTGAAACAATTCGCGACTCGTGGAGAAATGATAAAAATTTATTCACGATTAAAAGAAAAATAGGAGATAGTCTAAATCTGTGCTCTATGCGGTACATTGTCCGTATAAAATGTGCATATATGTATGTGTATCTTATATTTGAACACGTATCGATATATATTTCTTTTGAAAACCGACGAATCAATCAAAAAATAAGCGGTTAGAAAAAGAAAGAATAGCGATGAAGATGGATATATATGTACATTATGTATACAAGCAGTTCTCGATTGTTCAATCTTTTTGCTTTGTCGAGCAGATCGCTCTCGGAACTTTTCCTAGGAGCGGTTACTTGAAGTTTCCGCGTTCCAGGATCGCACTCAATTCTACGGCAACAGGATGAGGGAATGCTCCGCATACCGACCGTGGCTGCATTCCAAACTTATTCAACTGCTAACGCAGTTGTTTGTCCTCATTTCATTTCGATCCTCTTACTCATTTCTTTCGGCTTTGTATCATATAGTATTGCAAAGTTCTAGCAAAAATACACGGGTAACACGGTATTTGAATGTTAAGGTCTCTGCCCATCGATATCACGTTACAATTCATTTGTCACTAAAAGAAACAGATACACTGTGCTCGATGTAAAAAAGGCAGTTTCACAACGAAAGATATCAATTTCTTCTTTTTCTAAACAGTGTACGAACTTTAATCGAAATGACACTGAAATTATCATTAATCAAAACACGCGCAAATTATTTCGAACGAATGTGTCTTTTTCTGTTTTATTTAAAATAATATTAAATAGTCGTTGTATGAATAGGAGCCTAATTCATACGTTAAAAAAACCAAGCAATGATAATTTATCGCACTATCATAAATGCTTTCATTTCTTTAAGTTTTGTGAAATTTTAGAATGCAAAAGTGAAAAGTAACAACAACAATGAAAGAATATTAGGCAAATCTTTGAGATTTCTTTTCACACCTTCCACAGAGTAAAGCAGAATTTGATGATATAAAGTTGATCGAAAAGAATTGCAAATGAAATATTGCGTTGACGTAACGTTGCGTTGGTCCCTAAGTGGCTTAAGAAGAGGATGAAAAATAAGAAATTCTGGTATTAAATCCTAGAATTAAAATCATTGTAGAGTGGATAATCGACTTTCGTAGCCCGGATACGGAAAGGATGTGGAAGAGCTGAAGTAGAACGTGTCGACAGAAGCAACTGGCACGAATTTCGATTACGTTGCAATCCTATATGAAATCCTGTATATTAGAAACGATCGAAATACCAACGACACATGCTATTCATTGTAGAGAAGCAGCAGCATCGTTTAAATGCGAAAAATAAACGTTTTAGTTAAAACGAGGCAGTTTTTAAATAACGTCAGCGTAAAAATTAGAATTACCGTAGTGACGTATACTTTATTGAAACAAGTGTTCTCGCTAAATCTGGCGCGTCACGATAATAAGTCGAGTAAATTGATGCGAATGCTTTTACACGTATCTCGAATATACAACAGTGTTATAAGTAATTTGTTGTACCATTGCAGACTTTATCTTTATCAACGTGTTGCACAAACTAAACTAGCAAGGAGATTGTTTAAAGAAGATTAAACAATTATAATATTCGGAAACTGTGTAGCAGAATCATTGTATATAGATAATACTTATCTCGATAATACGAGCACATTGCAAGGGATTTAACCACGTGAGCGCGCGGTGTTCCACTATCAATTGAAAATTTCGTACTCCTCCTTTTCAGTTTCTTTAATGCTTCGACAATAACAATTGCACCAAATACTTAGGAGTCAAGCTAATCACAGTGAAAACATAGAAGATACAATCACAAGCGTGCAAATAACTTGATGTGTGTTTAACTTTGTGGAATTGTAATTTCGTATATTCTCAACGACGAGTCATGCACCTGAAACCGGCAACTGGGTCACTGTCATTCCCTCTGAACGGTTTACGAAGAGGAAGTCGCGAATTGATAAGGTGTCTCCATCTCTCCAGTACGACGTACGACTGGTATACACTAGCCACGAAGTTGACGTTACGAAGTGCTGGAAAGAACTGGCCAACCAGAAGCCAACGAAACAAGATTCCTGCTATTTCTTCCTCCTCTTGAGTCCACCGTTGCCTTGCCTTGCCTTGCCTTGCCTTGCCTTGCCTTGCCCTGCCTTCCTTTGACTTGTTCCTTTGAGTCGTCTTGCGTTGCCTTGTCTTACCTTGCCTTGCCTTGCCTTGCCTTGCCTTGCTTTGCTTTGCCTTGCTTTGCCTTGTGCTCCGCTAACGTCATCGTACATACGCGATCATCATCGTGGCTCGTCATCTAACTTTGTGCAGCATCTGACGTCATTCGACGACTCAAACAGCGTCAGCATCATACCAATGTATTATAATATAGGACATTAGATAACAGAGGAAATTCTAGATTTCTCAATGTATCACACTTAGTAAATCATCGAAAATTATTCTCGAAGTTACAACAAGCAGATATGAGTGTTATCGAGAATATAATGAGTAGGTATAAATTGCATCAATTGCAACTATCTAACTATACTATTAAATATTAGCATTTATTTAAATGTGTACGAAAAATTATAACGTTGATAACATAAATGCATAAGATAATTTTGTAAATTATATATATTATTGCTATATATAATTCATTGACAAGTTTAATAAGTATGATAGTTTGAATGAAAAAATTAGATTCGATTTGGCTTGTGGCAACTTTATTATATTTCCGTGCTAATACCATTTATTGTATTTGAAATTTAACATTTCATTAATTTCAAATCAATTTTTTTGAATATCTCCTTTCTTTGCTAGTCAAAATATAATAGAAAGAGCTAAGTATAATTCACATCCGTAACGTGATTGTAACGGTACATTTGATTTTAAATTACTTACAATGAGACTTATAGGCACAATGTTTCAGTTCGATCAACAGATTGAATAAACGATAGATCGTTATATGATAATATAAAAATAAAATAGCAATTAGTTACGCAAAATTACTTTACTATTTTGATTTGCGTATCCAAAATCGGAAAGGAAGAAAAAAATATTATAAACCAATTGGTTTTTACTGAAATAGTGAGAATTTGGATATTCATGGTTTTGGTATAAACGGGACGGCATATTATGTATGTTTTCTATATTTAACAAATTTGAAATTCGACGAAAGATCAGGAAAAAAAACCTTTGCAGTTTACTTCATATACTTACAACATGTAAATACTTGCTGTGTAAGAGATCTAATGTAACACGTTACAAACAAGTGATATATATCGTTAATGTAAAATAGTTGAATAATTCTAAATATAGAAATAAATGTTTAATAAATACATACTTAAAATTAGATCTCTAGAGATTTAGAAATGTACAGTTAATATAATTGCAAGCTTAAGCTTCACTTATCGTGTGATCCTTGAAAATTTCTTGGAAAATAGAAATGAAACGAAAGAAGAACAAAACGATAGAAAGAAAAAGAAAACAATGTATCGAAGAAATTTGTGAACGTATTGAAAAGTTACATATACTTACGGGATTGTGTCCGGTTGTTCGGCTATCCGACTACCGGAGTACTTGTACTCGTATATCGTATTAAGATATGTCAACGTCACGGTTGGTGATGGTATTCCGGTCGACGTTGGTAGCACTGCTAGGTCGGTTAACCTGGCCCAGAAACTAAGCCGGAACTATTGGAGGAATCAATGACCTTGGCACGAGTAACACCGGGATATGCGAGGAAGAAAGTCCATTCACATTTGTTGTGCCATGAAGCGGAATGAAAAATTTCACGCTCGCAAGTATAACTTTATTCGAAAAAAAGAATGAAACAGCATGAGAGTGGAGATTTCGAATTGTGACGAAGTTTTAAATATACGTCGAAGAATATTACAGCATATTTCTCATTTACTTCGATCTTATGTATTACTATGTTAGTTAAATTTCTTCAAATGAAGTAATTTAAGTGAAACATTTTAATTTATACGTTTCATGTGCTAGTAATTAATATAGTAGGATATCTTGTTTAATTTTCTAAAATATGATATACGTTGAGAATTAAGTCATTTAGATGTCTATACACACACACACACACACACACACACACACGCTCTATATACATGCATACATACATATGCATATATATATATATATATATAATTGTTCAATTATAACAGCGCTGTAAACGTTAGTATCGCTTTCGAATTCTGTCTTGATTTTTTTTTCGTGAAAATAGTTACGAATCGTGGTAAGAATGAAGAATAGAAAAGTGACTGTAAGTACACAAAATTACAAAAAATTGATTTGATTGAGTTTTTGTTCTTCTCTTCTTAATAACACATCTTTCTTATTTACATATTTGTGTGATCAATTCAATTATATCATTTACACTTTGAAATTAATGTTTAAATATATTGAATAATATTTTAACTAAATTGCTAATCATGTGCGCCATAGTCGTAGTCTTGTAGTGATACTAAGTAAGTAAACAATCATAAACGCCAACTGCATAAAGTGAATAATTAGAAATTAATTTAAATGATAAACCTCCTATTGTTTCAAATCTTATATTATTATGGCAAAAATTTGTTGCATATGTGAAAAAATCGAATGTTCGTACAAATGTCCTATCTGTGAAAGACCTTAGTAAGTATGTCAGAGGTTATGTTCACTATTCACGATATTTAAACAAGTTTTGTGACAAATACATATCGCAATGTTGCTTACTGTAAAGTCGCTATAATTTTCATCAGAAAATCATATGCAATATATAATATTTAAGATCAAATGAAATATAATTTTACTAAAATTAACTATATTATATTTGATGATATGATAGTACGCTAATGATAGTATACTAATTATATCGTAATGTATTATTATCTGTTATTAATTTGCAGGATTTTTATCAATAAAGAAATTTACAATTTATGATTTTTTTTATATGAGAACATCTATTAGTATATATTTATAATATTAGAGTATAATTGTTTTCTGAGTACTATATTAACTTGTTCTTTAATTTGAAAACAGTATTCATCTTACAAGTATAATTTCGTTTTATGGTACTTAATGGTTACTTTATTAACAGTTTTATGTGTATTAGTTGTTCCATAGATTGCTATAAGGAACATAAAACAAATGGCTGTCAACCAGTGGTTCAAGAAAACAAAAATACAGAAAATACACAAAATAGTTTCAATTATGAATTTCCAACAGAGGACACAGTTTCTCTTGAAAAACTAAATCAGTTACGTCATAGCGAAGAAGTAAAAGAGTGTTTAAAGAATCCACATGTACGAAATATAATGCATGCCATTTTAACTGATAAATGTCCAACAAAAGCCATTGCTTCAGCTATGACTGAACCCATATTTACAGAACTGGCAGATGCATGTTTAAAAGTTATTGAACCTTGAGTTAACAATGAGTTACCATACGTTTACTTATATTACATTAGATTATATATTATTAAATTCTCTTAAACTCATGGCATACTTCTCTTGCTCGTACAGTTAAAAAAACATACATATAAGAAAACATACAAGAAAATTTTAAGTGAATTTTGTTACAAATATAAATGAAATAAAAAAGTAAACATCTATTCTTATTTAGCATAGACAATTTATTGGATAATTAATGTAAACTTTATGATTATTAAATATGAAATGATAATAACTGGATGTATGCTCAGTGGTATAATAGTGGTAATATTTTAACGCTAGGAATGGCAGCATTTTCATAAAAATAAAGATTATATATTAAAACAAAGGAACAAGCAAGTAATTATTATACAACCTTTATAGACAAATAACAAATAATTTTTCTTAAAAAGTGATTAACAAAAATAGCAAAATATTAAAAGATGATATTAAAGCCTTGAATGAAAAGAATAATGAAGTGAAACATAGTCTTCGAGATCTGTTGGTATTTCCGTTCCATCCAATTCTTTTTGAAGAAAGTAATACCTTTTTCGAACGTGATATGCTGCCATTTTTGGTTGCCTATCTCTTGTAAATACACCCTTTCTGTTACCACCTACTCTAATATACGCTATAAAACATAAATTTATTATTAATTATTAGTATCCTTAACCAGTAGATTCTATTGTATTTTTTTCTCTCAGATATTTACAATATTTTTTGCTTACTTTGAGCTGTTCGAAAATCAGCAAAATTCCAAATAAATTCACCAATAAAAAATCCCTCATTTCTTAATTGATCAAAGGCTATAAAATGTTTAGACAATACTTCTTTCTGATATTCTTCGCTCCATACATATTCAGGTAGCTAGAAAATAATAATTTTTAATAAATTTAAATTTCGAATTAAAAAAATTTTTTTTAATCCAGGTTTTTTTTAACTCACCTCATGTAATCCAGGCATAGTATCAGCTCCATATTCAGACATAAGCACAGGCTTATTATATTTTCTATGCCATGCTTCAGCCTCTCCTATAACTCTATTTATTATTGCATCAAGACGGCCTGGATTATTATACCAAGCGTTATAACGATTAAAGCTAATCACGTCAAGATATTCGCCTGCTTTATCTTCCTATAAAATAATCATCTGATTTTTATTAATACATATCTTTTATTTTATCGATATTTTAAATAAAATTTTTAGAAATATATTTAAAAGAAAAAATCGATATCGAGGAAAATTCGGTAACTACAAACGTACAAAGCATTTTCCTGAAGAATAAATTTTTAAAAATTTCAAGCTCGATTCTATACGAAATACAAACGAATTAGAATTATAATTGTTTTCCATCTGATTTGCAAAAAATCGAATTTTCGATTCATTTCGTCCTTTTTGTTTATGCGATGATTTATGTAACAGCAATATAGACTGGACTAGATATTAACGATTTATATTTCATCAGTGGATAAATTCATCTAGTGTATATTATACCCAGGTTTCAGAGAAATTGTTATAATAATAATTATATGATATGAAAGTTTGCAAAAGTAACCTGAACTGCTCGAGCCATGGCAATAGTAATTGGTCTGGTAGGATCGAGTGCTTTCGTATGATGTGCAACTTGTTTAAAGTATTCACCAGCTTCTGGAAGCTGCGTTCTTGGTTCATTAGCGATGGACCACATAATTACAGAAGGTCGATTTTTATCTCTCCTTATGAGCTCCGACAACGAGTCTTTGTGACGTGTAAGAAGGATTGGTGAAAAATTCTCAGTATCGACCGAAGGACATTCATCGATAATGAGAAAGCCTAACCTTTGAAAAACAAATATAATAAAAGATATGTGCGAGCTAAAAATAAGACTGAATTAAAAAGTTCTTCCTAATCTAAGCGGTATTTTTTTATATAAAAATTTTTATATTAATCCTCATCCGTCTTTTGTGTCAAAAAGGAAGCTGCGTGGATCCAAAACGAATAAGACAATGAAAGGACATAAGATGAAATAGCTATAGATTTACAAATATAATTATTTATCTCTTTATGTAGCTTTACCATTCGTCATGTCAATTTAACATCAAGGGACGTATTAAATTGGAGAAATGAAGGATGAAGCTTGGGAGAGACAATTTACATATTAATAATACTAGATATTTATTCTATAGACAGTAAAAAGTAATAATTACCGGTCAGCGATATCAAGTACCTCATCGCTGTAAGGATAATGGCTGGTTCTATAGGCATTAGCACCGATCCATTGTAATAATTCATGATCCCTAGCGACGGTGACTAAATCGAGGCCGCGTCCTCTCAAGATCGAATCTTCGTGTCTACCAAACCCTCGCATGTATATGGGTTTATCATTAAGCAGTAAACTCGTATTTGTCCAGGCCAGTGTTCTGATACCAATTGAAAGCCTGTAGACGTCTACTTTACTATCATTTGCCACCGACAGTGTAACCTTGGAATCGTAATATTATTACTGATTACGTTTGTAATAATACATTTTGTAAACTTGAGCAAATAAAGAAAAGAATTTGTAATAACGAATTATTTCACTTTAGGAATAATGAAAAACAAAGAAGAGGAAAGATTAAGTACCTTTAGAGTATAAAGATATCCAGGATTAGGACTCATACCTCTGGGCCACCAGAGCTTAGGGAATGGTATCTTTATCGTACCGGAAAATCCGTAAGCAGGCTCCTGTACGGCTAAAATATCTTTAGCGTCGAATATACTTACTCTACATATAGGAGTCTCATGCTCCTGTAAGCCTGCTGGTTCAATTATATATTTTACGATGCCAGTATCACCAATTAATCCTGTCCTTACAGTAATATCTTCGATATAGACACGTGGTTTCGTATGCAGCAAAACAGGTCTGTAATTTAGAAAATGTTCCATTGGTATTTGAATTTTATCTCATTGCTGCCCTGAAATCTGTACTCTTTTGTTTTCACTGATCGCATATCTTTTGCATCTGGTACCTTTTATTCTGCTCTGGTACCTTGCCTTTGTTTGTCTCGTACACGTGTACTCATTTCTATCAGTTTGTTTGTCACCGTAAAATTATTTTTACGGATCAGTGAAAATCGAGTTTTGTTAAAAGACTAACAAAGCTTTCAGGTGTTTTACGATAAAAAATATTTATTTGATATATAATTTATATTATATTAAAATATGTGTGATTATATATTTTATATTATATTTATTCGTCTTTATTTTATATACAAGATTAACTAATATAAATTATATATTATCCGTATAATGTTAAATCCGATGAAACTTGACACATTTTGCTGATAAGCAACATGACTTGTA
Organism: Tetragonula clypearis; assembly: GCA_010645135.1. Classification (NCBI taxonomy): domain Eukaryota; kingdom Metazoa; phylum Arthropoda; class Insecta; order Hymenoptera; family Apidae; genus Tetragonula; species Tetragonula clypearis. The sequence continues at coordinate 768 of WIUT01005398.1, read as the reverse complement.
TCCACCTACCTATGTATACCAGCATAGTTGAAAAAGTCAAAAGTGTAAGTTTGTAAGTGCGTCGTTCCATTATCAACGGGAGTATCGATGATTTTTCCTTGTGGAACACTAGTCTGTAGCAAAGTATTATCAACTGCAACAGTTATGCGATTTTTACCTCCATAAACCAAGTATGAAGATATCTCGGCCTCAAATGGAAGATGACCCATTTCATGGTTGGTTACAAACTCGTCGTTTACCCACTAGAGTATAAAAGGAAAACAAAGAGATGTCAAGTATTTTAAAAAACTCTGGCCTTTTATCTTTAAGGCTAGATATTTATCTATACCACATACAGTATTGTAAAATTACATTCAAGACTTAACATTCATCGATAAAACTAAAATTTACAATTATAGATATTCACATCGCAGCATCGTCCGTAATTGTGTCAAATATTTAATAAATGTATTGCACCTTCAAATAAAATAGTTTATTTTAGTTTTAATTGTCAGACAATTGATTATAGGAATTTTGCAGAACACAACGCGGTAATACTTTTTCTAATATAAGTATAGAAACATTATGTATAGATATAAATTAAAATTGTCTGATACCAGTAAAGTGTGACTCGATAAAGAGCTAACCAGAATTGATCCAATATTTGGAAATTATATATATTAATATATTATAATTAATGGTATATATATATATATAATATTACTTAATATATAAATTAAGATAAAAAAATAAATATATGTATAAATAATGTTTCTATACTTATATTAG
>WIUT01005397.1:0-15088 GCA_010645135.1 Tetragonula clypearis | reverse complement strand
ATATATATATATGTATATATATATATATATATATATAACATTTATCATTTTTAGTGAAGATATTGTTGCATATTAAAATGTCACAAACATATTAACAATACATTCAGATTATTCTTCAATTCTTTCGTACATCATGATATTAGAGTCGATGTTGAAAAGTATCTCGATAGATAGTACAGTTTAGAACGGAATTAGTTTGCAGAACTAATGCTGATGTTTTTTACGTGCAACGTATGTATGCGAGAGAGCTGCATTGCGACACTACTGAAATTCAAGGGAAAAGTATAATTAGGCAAAACTTTGTTTTCACGTAGAAGGATGAGTATCATGCTCCGAGCAAGACTCTATGGTCTGTCATACAGTCAACAATGAATCAAAGGGGAAATATTCATTTCGACGGCTCAGTCATAATAAAGACGGAAACACACGATCGTATCTCAAGCGTGTTTTAGTACTTTTTTTCGTTACGAGTGATCGAGACGTTCTCAAAAGAGAAAAAAAAAAAGCGGAAACTTTTTGAAAAAGACGGGAGAGCGCAGAAATGAAATCGATGACGTTCGTGATGGAACGAAATTCTTCACGCAACAGCATAAAAACGCGAGAAACTGATCGAAATGTGTAATTGTATGTTTGTTTACAAAGTCAAATTGACGAACGTGATCATTATTTCGAATGACTTATACCTCGCATAATCTCGAATATCGTGAGATGAAAAGTGATACACTTTCTGTCTGCTATAATCGTTCAAACCATATAACATAGAGTTAGAGCATTTCATATCTCTAATGATACATTAATGCGTCAATATTATTACAGTAGTAATAAACAGTATTTATTGTCATGCTCCTTGCGTATTACGTTCTTACGTTTTTCAGTACAACAAAGTCAAACAAGTGACAATAGGGAGGATTAAAGTGTGTACGCTTTGAAGAATTTTAACTTCCGTAGCGTAAATAATAACATAGATGTTGATGTACTCCGTTGGCAATGTATTGGAAATTAATGCTTCTTGTGAAAGAATCAAGTACTGTTTTCTACCTGAACAACAATGAATGAGATGAACTCAACAAGCGTTACAAATTTCGCAACATCTGGAATGTTAGTTGACAGCATTAAAAATTATACCATGGCAGCTACTATGGCAACTAACATATCCAGCGAAATATCTGAAGCATATGTGAATTCTACAGAAGAAAATGGATTGTGGAATATTTCTAAGGCCATAACATCGTTGCCTAATAATAGTACAATCGTTTCCTTTGAACCTTCAAGTACCAATATATATGTATCTACAACGACAGAAATTTTTGACGAATTTGGCCCACCGGATGGAATAGAATACATTTTTGTACCGCTTGGTGTAGTGGTCTTTGTTATTGTATTATCAGCTGTGGTATGGGTAGCGATATCACTTTTACACTTATATCTTAATCTTTTAACTTTCATTTGCAGAAACAAAAAAAAAAAAAAAAAAAAAAAAAAAAAAAAGTAAAATATTCAGCAAATTATAATGCTTGGATAAATGTTTCTACATTAGGTATTATTATCTTTTTGTAGTATAGTTTAAATTTGTTGGTCAGTTAATTGTAATTTGTATTTGAAATCTTATTAGCTTGTAGCTTCTTCTATTAAAAACAACTTTTCTTACTAATGAAAATAAAATACATAATTGCATAATATTTGACAAAACACAGATGTTTTAACATTGATATAATACTTTTAAAGGTAATAATTATCTCAAGAAAAAGAAAATTGGAACGTTTAAGGCATAGATTGATGCCAATGTATAATTTCGAGCCTGGTGAAGAAGAGGAAGATGATTGGGAAACTGAATTATTAGAAGAATGTTATAGTAATCATCAGAGACGTGTACGTATAACAATTTTAGATTGATATGTAACATACATTGTATATACATTAGTATAGAATACTTTGTCTTACAGCATGGGTATCAATCTATGGATACTGAAGAAAATGCTGAACTCTTTGGAAATCATTGACAAAGTATTTATAATAGTCTTTTAAAATCTTTGTATTATCTACAACTATCTTAGATTTAAAAAGTTAACTTTAGTAGATTTATATATTTACTAAATGTTTAAATAATTTGTATATATCTTTCAATTCAAAGGATAAAATCCAAATTCATAAATTTTATATATGAGAAAATATTCCAGAATCTAAATCTAAATATTAGAATTTAATCTATCACAATAGATATGTGACAATGATAGAATTTATTTTACTTGTTTGATGAATATCCATAAAATGGATAATACTTAACTTAACAATTCTATAATAGAGAATTAAAGAGACCAAAATGACTGAGATTTCATTTTGTCATTAATGTTCATTGTATTCATATTATTTATAACAGTTTTTCATAAATGTACAATTTTTGCTATGTAATGAATTTCATTTATGTATATTTTTTTTCATATCCTTTCCTGAAAATACATTAATGAAATGAAATATTGATTATCAATTTAAAAATTTAATTAAAATTTTGTTCTATTTGATAAAAAATTAGGCACTTAATGTTAAACAAAGAAGTATTAAAAATTTCATTCTAAGTGACTACTGTAGATAGATGTCATTTAATAATATAGTTAAATTTTTTTGTCTAAGCATAGTAAACAGTATTGAAAGATTAAATACTAAATAGTTTTAAATATAATTTTTAAGATAATCAATTGAAATTAAAATGTATTCTAATGTATCAAAATGTATTTTTAAAATTGTAACATAGCAACAAGATTTCGCTAGTATAGGAATTTTGGCTAGAATATGAAAAAATCTATATGTATAATATAGCAACTAATAAGAGTCATTTTATGAGTTTATTTATTTTAATACAAATTTGACATTCACACATATGCTTGTTTGAAAAACATTAATGTTCACTTCAAATATAATTGAAAAAGGATATTTCTTGTACAAGAAGTATTTCTCACAGTATTAAATTTATATGAAGTCTTTGACTTTCAAAATTAAAATGTACATACATAGGGGCAAAAGAGGTAACATATATGATATAATTGTACACCATATGTAAGGTCACTATGTACCTCATACTTTAAAGTTAGCCAAAGTCTTCATCATTTTAATTCCAAGTCAGCTTGAGATCTTAATTTTTTTAGGCTTAAAATTTTCTTCATTAAAATACTTGTATATTTCGTTTTGATACTTAAAATAAAATTATGATAGTAACAATAATAAAAATAATACTAATAATTATAATTATATTAATAATAATCGTAATAAAAATGCATAAAGTAAATACTACAGTGCTTTACATATTTTTAACGAAGGTTTTCTATGCCACTTCTTTTTTCCCTTTTCTTTTGTTGTTGATTACAAATCATATTTTCGTATAACTTCCTTGGAACACGAGCAGTTTTTATTTTCTTTCTCTCTCTCTCTCTCCCTCTCTCTCTCTTTTTTTTTTTTTTTTAATTAATATTTGCTTTACTCTTCCTTAAAACACGATCTTTTTTTCTTTTCTTCTTCCCTCTCTCTCTCTCTCTTTCTTTCTTTCTCACTTTTTTTTTTTTTTAAAGTAATATGTTACCACTTTACTATTTCGATTTGCAGATTATGATATAAAAAGCAAACTTAAAAGTTTTAAATTTCTTGTCAATTTTTTAAAAACTTTCAAAGAATAATTCTGGTACATTGAATTTATTTTTTTACATTCAATTATCCTCCTCCTCCTCTTCCTCTTCTTCTTGTTCATCTTCCTCTTCTCCAGTACTTTCAGGTTTTTCCTCTTTCTTCTTAGGTCTACCACGACCCCGTCCAGAAGGATTTCCTTTAGGTGAACCTTGCTGCAATGAATAATAAGGAGATCATGTAAGTATAATAACTATTACCTTGTATTTTGATGGAAATAACAAACCTTTTTTTTATGCGACCCCTTTGGTCGCCCTCTTCCTTTTTTAACAGGCACAGGCGATGCATCGTCTTCATTGTCAGATTTTGCAGTGCGTATCGCATTGTTTTTATCAGTAGAGGGTCTGCCTCTCTTCTTAGGTTCTTTAACAGTATTCTTATCTGTTTTTGCTGGTCTACCACGCTTTTTCTTTTGTTCTTCAACAACAGGCGAGTTGTCGTCTGACATTTTTAATTTTGTATATATCACTGTATAACCAAAAATTATCCGTTACCATATAAATCTTGAAATCATTTATTCAATATATATATATATATATATATATTTACTTTGGTTGTACGATAAGCTTGTTGTTACTAACTTCCACAAGAAAGTTTCAAAAAAGGGAGAAGAAAAAATTCAAACGAACTTACGTTAAAAAAGAAAAAAAAAAAAAAAAACGTATCCTCGGATTACAAAATATATGTATCCTTTTTATACATGCTCGTTGTACCATAACGTTTGACGTTATCACGCAAGTACAACGAATGGGAAGTGATAAATACTTTTACAGGGAAATACAGAAAGCTTTGCATAGCTATCGATTTTTGAAATTTCTCATACAGCTTACTTAATTCAAATTTTTAACAATTTGCTAATTGCATCGATATACGTATACGTACTCTCCAGTTTACCGATACTAATTACGTTTCGACATATATTCAATCAATTACGCGCCCAATATCATTCATATCGGGCATTACGGCGGTTTGCCAATCCGTTAATTGTAGCTGAATAAAATAATTATGCAAAAATTCAATCGACCTATAATTTCTAACAAGTGGCTATGTAAAAGCGAAACGTTATTGTTTTTTTTTCTTTTTTTCCTTTTACAAAACAACAAACTTACGACGAATAACGTCAGCAATTCGCGCAGAGAAAAAGAATCGTTTACGGCAATAAACGAGTGCTTTCTGAAATATCCGCGCCCGCCATTTTCAAAAACATTAAGCATCCTATCAGTTACACGCCTCTCCGTGTAATCTCAACGAAATGTATAAAATCACGCAGAGGGATGAGAATTTTCTAGATTTTTTTTCAAGAAACGAGCAACAATTTGTCGTAACGGGGGATTCGGTATAAAACGCGCATACGATCGAATTCACTCGGCTTGTAAGGACGCCATGATCGACAAATCATGGCAACAGCAGAGTCGTGGTAGCGTACACCACACACCGATATCTTTGTACGAATATGAATAAATATCTCTGTAAGTAACAGTCGATTGCTTGCGAAAGATGAAGAAAAAAATTGTCAATGAAATCATTTGCCGGTGTTTCGGTGTTCCGTGGCAGAGAACGCGTATGTAGTACGAATGGGAGCGCGATATTTACCGGAGAAGAAGCCGTTGACAAGCACTCACCTGAAATATCTCGCGTGTATGAAGACAAAGGCAATCGTTCAGTCGGCGCGCGCGTCGTACCGTAAGAAAACCGGGCTACGCTCTTTTTCCGCGTACAATCTATATCGAAATGTTTAACACTCTGTTACATGTGAAGCAAGAATGCGGACTGCTTGATTTTTTCTATCCTTTTAATACCAATAGCGCGCGCGTCGCTACGCAAACCCAAGAGCTCCGTAAACGGATCGTACGCAACAACTCACAATTTACTGCGCGAATTGCGAGACGCGACTGACCTGATCGAGATGATGCACTGTACTCCGATTCGTTCGCTACCCTAAGAAACATACCCCCACTCCTTTTTACACCACGCCAACTGATTCCCGCCAAAATGTTACGACGCTACTTAAAATCCGGTATTTTCCAGAAATATTATTATTTTTATTTCGCTTGCCGTTCGCGATGAAAGGCATTTCTTTTATCGTGAAAAATCATTTGAAAATTTTTCTAGTTGAGACAAACAACGAACAATCCAATAAGAATAACATAATATTTACGAAAGATCGGTTATTTGGCGGGAATATAATTACATGGTATTAACAGGGACGATATAATAATCCCGTAATTTTTATTAAATCAACTTAATAAAATAAAATAATTTAGAAAAAAATTACCAAATTGTTGGAGATTCTGTTTCACGAAGTAATTTCTTCGAAAAAGGGAAAAAAAATTTTATCTTCAAACAATTTAGATCTTAATTAATTAGTAAATTAAGATTTTGCATCTTTCTCATTTTAATGTTAACTAAAGTTAATTGAAAAAATAAAAATTGAAAAAGATATATCGTACATGTATATAAATTACTAAAATAATTTTGAAATTAATTTATTTTAAAAGGTCTTATAATTTTTCGTTTAAATTATTATAATGCCAAGTAAAAAAATAGTTCTCCGTGTAAACAAAATATTGTTAAAAAAATGTAATACATCTTTTTAATTGCTATTTACAGTATAAGGTTCGATTTATATGCTTACATTACATAAAATTTTGTACACAGATAGCTCTTGAATCTATGCATCATGTTTTTAACTTACATCTATAAATCCCTATTCAACAAATTTTCAATTACACTTGCATATATTTTTACGAATATCTATATAAGACCTGTTATAACACGCACACATTTTTCCATTACTTAACAATACATTCGTACAAATATAATAATATTTTATACTTTATTTCTTTGCAAACGAAATTTTCATTGCATGCGAGGGTGTGATTTTGAATCCTTGAAGAGCATCTTTTGCAGCCCCGGATTGAACCTCATTTTCGAATTCAACGAATGCAATATCGTGCCTATTTGGTACTAAACGTACTTCTTTAAAACCAGGGAATTGATTGAAAAGCATAGATAACATCATTTCACTGGTTTCATCTGGTAGATTTGTAAGGAACAATATCTGATTTGGTGGCTGTTCAGGTACAGCTGTATTAACTAAACCTGGGTGTTGCGGTACACCAGCGTGATAACCAATTTGTTGCGAATGTTTAGCTTGTTCTTTGGCACGTTTTTTAGCACGTTTGGCTTCTTCATCAGCTGCAGGTACAATACGTTTTGGTTTTTTAGGTCTTTCTGCGTATGTACCTTTCATTTTTGCAATTATATCACTGTCGGTTTTTGCATATTGTATCCTCTAAAAAAATGAAATTAATTAATGGCAATTAATTAACTTTATTACTCGCTTACTACTTAAGTACTTGCTTAAGAAACTAATTTCGTATACAGTTAAAACTTACCATTGGTTTGTCGTAAAATGGAAATCCTTGCATCGATCTCAAGGCATTCGTAGCACTAGCAATCTCCTTAAAAATAACAAATGCTTGTCCACGCATTTTTAACGTCTTTAATGCTACAATATCTAATATTTGACCAAATTGAGAAAAGATTGCGTACAAGGATTTCTTTAGTTCATCCTTCTTTATTTTTTCATTTAAATTATTAATATAAATAGTATTATTTGGCCTAATATCCATTGCGACTGCGAATAGAAAATTAATACAATGCAAATACATTTTTAACATAATAAGATCAGAATAGATATTAAAAATAAAACAGGATGACTGAAATAATTACAATTATATAAATTTAACACAATATACAATAAATAATAACGATACTATGTTAACTTACTTGAATAATCTTTAAGACTAAACGTAATATGATAATTATATTATATTTAATAATACTTTCTATACACTAAAATACTTATGTTTAGTCGGCGTCACTTGCTCATAGAGGTTAGAATATAATCAAGTGCAACAATGAGCTATATAAATGTAGAGTGGAAACTTAATATTAAGAATATTATTTATTAAATTTACATTAAATTATAATTCAAAATTCTAGTGAAATTTAATTGTGAAAATATTCCATATTTGTATATTTATAATAATTTATAATATCATAAGATTTATAATATATATATATATATATATATATAGTTATATATTGTTATATAGAGATATTTTTACTTACCACTTAAGAATGTTTGCACATAGTACACCTAATATTTTAATGTTCGTGAAAACGCATTCTTCATTAAAGAAAGACAGAAATATAAATACCATGAAATATATTAGTATTGAAATTCTAGTTGTTTAATAAAATTTAATACATCCAAAATTGTTTATGGAAAATATATGTGTATAATGCTGATACAAATGTGTGAATATATTGCTTGAGTATAAAATATTTCATTGAATTACTTATTGTCAATTATATCGTAGCTACATAAATGCAATAAAATTTTTTGCAAATGTCAATTAAATATATATTATTTTCAGGAATATGAGTGCCAAGCCATTTAGAAATAGTAAAGGTGTGAATAAACCCTTTAGATCTCCATTTAATACACCTCAAAATGATAAAAAAAATCATACAAACGCTCCAGAATTAAAGACACACGAAACATCACTGTAAGTAGAAGAACATTTTTTGAGATGTTAATAACAAATTGAGCGTTCATTCGTAATTCTTGCTATTATAAAACAGAAAAGTATCTGTAGCAAAAAGATTGCTTTTTCAACAATCACCTTCTTTCAAGAAATTACATCTAGACGAAGAAAGTTGTAGCAAACATACTGACATTGAAGTAACAGAAAAATTATATCAAGCTGATTTAAAATCACTGAAAAAGAGAATACAGCAGAAGAAAAATTCAATTGAAACTTTGAAAACTGAATTGTTATATAAAAAAAAGGTAGAATTATGCATATATTTATGACAAGTTGTATTAGAAATTCTAGATATTCATCATTGTTTATTGTTGTACTTAAAGAACAAAGCTGAAAGTATAGAAGGTGCTATAAAAAAATGGACAGAATGTTGCCAAAGTGCCCTTGTAAATTATCAAAATAGTTTACAAGAAAAGAATGGTCAAGCAGTGAAAATATCCGAAATTTTGTCTTTGTTTAATATCAATCCTGATACGATTCGCTTCTCTATTGACGAAGATACATTCTATTAAACGAGTAAATATTAAGAAAGAAATATCCTACAATAATTTATAATTACATTTTATTATTATATTTTTATGCTACGTATGTACATATTTCCAAATAAAAGTGAATAATGAATAAGGATGCTTATAAGTTTTATATCTTACGCTTAATATTTATGTGGTTTAAATGGAAAATTAGGATTGAACAACGTAGGATCGTTAACAAATTTTGGATCTTTGGTCATATAACCCATCAGACCTAAGACAAAAGAAATCATTAAACATAATAATATATATATATATATTGCCGTAAAGTGAAGGTAAAGTAATGTTAAAATAAAAAGAAATATTACCAGCCTGTTGTGCTTTCTTAATTTCTTGCACCACTTTTTTTTGCTTATAGTCGCATAATCCAGTTATATGTTTCTCGTAAATTCGACCTGTATGACGACTTTGGAATTGAGATAATAAACGTATGTTTTTATAATCTGGGTCAACGTTTAATTTGCATAAAATACATACTTTTCGTTCTTTCTTAAATGGATTTTCCATATCGGTCGGCTGGCAACGAGAAATAAAATGAAATTTTATTCTATCAAAGATCCTCAAGTGAAACTCCATTCCACCAGAAATCTTTAGAAAGAATATATTACCTTGTCCAAGCCTGTTAAATCTTCCAATTTATTGGCAACACACGCCTCGTCAGTTTTATTGCGAAACAAAAATATTGGATTTCTCTTTGTCACGTGTCTGAGAGTTTGCACGTTGGTAAAACTAAAAATCATTTTTAATCGTAAATAAATATTGTTTACAAAAATTATAAACAAAATGCGACAGCCATCGAGAATATATTCCAAGTAGAATCGACTTTTCGATGGACAGTTGAATGTTAAACCTTGGGCAGCTGTATTTTCAGATTATTAATTTATCGTTAATTGTTTTTAATCTTCGTTAAAAAATAACTTTAACTCCGTTAATACGTTCCTTTTGTAACCGTCGGTTGTAATAGTTAAATACTTTTGTACTCTTAAATTTAATCGATAATTAATATTCACAATTGCAATTAATAATCACACCTAGTTATTTCCCAGTATTTATTTGCAACTAATTAATTTCCTACATCGTACCCATAATCCTACAAATTAATCTATTCCATTTGCTAATTACGAATGAGAAAATGAAGAAAGAGTATACTCGCATCGCCCTTCGGCAGACAGCGTAACACGAAAACACTAGAGTTCCCTATCTATATAGAATATGATGATCGATGGATTATGTTACTAGACGGATTCTGTTAGCAAAGTCTCTGGCCACTCTTTCTCTACCAGGCAAGGGCAGGACTCGCGTTCAGCGAGGTTTTCTAGCCAGTCGTTCGCATCGATACAGTTGTTACAGAGAAAATTAACGTTGCTTCGTGGTGTATGCGGGTGAAGTGAGAAAGGCAAGATGTGGCCTTCAATATTCGACGTAGCCAAAACGAATCCATTCGGCACACCGTTCGTGACAGCGAAGTGTCAGGGGCAGAACGAACTCGTACAAACACTTGTCAGGAATCGGCACATCGCGGCTGCATCTGCTGCAGCGGTAGAAGGTGAGCAATTACGCACTTAAGCTTAAGCAATTTACTTAATCAACGATAATCGAGGATTTTCTGACTTCGAGGAACGCGCATGACTTTTTGTCCATCGTATTCCTGACACAAGTGCAGTTATTATCGATACGCGTTCAATGAGAATCGATTTTCCTCTCTTCTTTTTTCTTTCAATCGAAACATCTAACTTGTCGCGTTTCAAGGAGATTTCGGATTGGCCAACGATCATACGTATTATTATATAATCTGAAACATTGTTTCTAGCGATTCCGTGTAATTGTCACTAGCGTCTCGCTATCGAGATATCGTTTTCTATAGCGAAAATATTCTATTAAAATCATACGTCTTCCAACAATTTTGATAATCAAGTGTTTCAGCGGCGTTACGGTTGTTTCGTCGCGAATAAATCTTCGCATCGAGCTGTCACGGGAATAAACTTACGTAACAAATGTATAGATTTCGCCGCGTGGTTTGTTATATCGTTATTCCTTCTCGCACGCATATTTCTAGTTACTTTTTTTTTTTTTTTTTTCTTGTAGTTTAGATTCCTTTTCAACGAAACTGCGGCATTCGTGCGAACTCTCGAATCTCGCTGTTACTTGATACAGGATATTGACGCGAGGAGCAATTTCATAAAATATTCGTCCACGTTCGATTGTTGACAGCAATGCGAAGAGTTGCATAAGGAGCAGCCATTTTGTCGAAAATTCCGCTTGCGGATGTCCTCGTAGCCTTGCTTGACATTCGAATAAAAATAATAGCGTACAGTGGCCGCGACCGAGAACATAATTATCTTGTACTTGAAAAGTTTATTATTGGATCAGATGAATATAGTAAGATCGTTCGTACTAATTTTGTATTATTGCCAAATTCGAATTCTGCGCGCACTTTTGCACGGCTGATCAACAATGATTTTCTTTCATCTTTTTTTTTATTGAAAAGATCATAATCTATGATCGAACGATCACAACAGTACGGATTGTTCAATGAATCTGAGGTTAAAGCATAAGTTTCAACAAAATTAAATTTCGGAGAATCTTTCATTATAATTTGTGTAAACTTATATATATATATATATATATGAAAGAAGATTACAATAGTTTTATTATTTCATTTTTAGATAGCTGCGAATTTGGATCGAATAAATATTTTCTGCTATGTGGCTTGGGTGGTATTCTATCGTGCGGTCTCACTCATACTATGGTTACCCCTCTAGATTTGGTAAAATGCCGTATTCAAGTGGACCCTGCGAAGTATAAATCAGTCTTCAATGGATTTAAAGTCAGCAATGAGCTCTATCTACTATGTCCCGTTGTGTGTAAATGAAAAATTAATCTTGAGTATTTCGTTATTTAGGTAACTTTAGCTGAAGATGGAACTCGAGGTTTGGTCAAAGGATGGGCCCCTACGTTCTTTGGCTATTCCATCCAAGGAATGTTCAAATTTGGACTTTACGAAGTCTTTAAAGTGTATTATTCGGCTCTTGCTGGAGAAGAAGTGTCGTATGAATATAGGACATCTTTATATCTAGTTTCTTCAGCGTCTGCAGAATTTTTCGCCGATATTGGTCTAGCTCCTCTCGAAGCTTCTAAAGTAATTATAAATTATTTTTGCATTTATATTTATAATTATTTTGATGCTTTGTATCGCCGGATGTGCTTGTTTTATCTGTTTATCCTGGCATTTTTTCTTTTATTTGTGCTTTTATTGCAAGACATTTTGTCATTTTGACATAAAAGATGAAATAAAATTATTTTATTCTCCGGTATTGTCCCTCTTGATATTTACCTTATTTACTTGATCCATGTTCAATATATGTATCATATGTAAGTTTCTTTAAACAGTTATTGTGATATTGTATGACTATGCATACTTAATATTTTTACAGGTCAAAATTCAAACTACGCCAGGATTTGCAAATACTTTGAGAGAAGCTATGCCAAAAATATATGGTGAAGAAGGTCTTAGCGGTTTCTATAAAGGGCTAGTACCTTTGTGGCTTCGTCAGATTCCATATACAATGATGAAATTCGCTTGCTTTGAGCGTACTCTTGAACTTCTGTATAAATACGTAGTTCCTAAACCAAGGCAAGAATGCACAAAAGGTGAACAGTTGGTTGTTACATTTGCTGCGGGATATATTGCTGGTGTATTTTGCGCAATTGTGTCTCATCCTGCTGATTCTGTGAGTATGCCTCTTATATATGTGCATTTTTATTTGCACGTGCATAACTTGATAACTTAATCATTATTTTTTGAACGTAGGTTGTATCAAAATTGAATCAAGAAAAAGGAGCATCAGCTGTTGATGTTTTGAAAAAGATGGGCTTCGCTGGAGTATGGAAAGGTCTCGGTCCGCGTATTGTTATGATTGGTACATTAACAGCAGCGCAATGGTTTATTTATGACGCAGTTAAAGTATGGCTTCGTATGCCTCGCCCACCACCACCAGAAATGCCAGAATCCCTCAAGAAGAAGTATGGGTTAGCTTAATTATCAGGCTTCGAAAATATTTTTAATTGAATCAATTATAGTTAAAGGAAAAAATACATAGATAAATTACATTATTTCTTCACGGTACATTGTCGAACAATGTTTTGTCATAAGTTTCAAATATTTATTCTGTAATACAGATATCAGTGCAGGTTATCACTGCCCCCAAATTAGACATAACAATGTGCTAAAAATCATAGTAATTTACTACCAGTTTTGTGATTACAAAAAGGTAGTACGTTTACAAAAATCTAATAGTGACAGTGAGTTACCTATTGTAACCAAAAACTGTTACTTTGTATATAGAGTGGTCACTGTAAATAAATAATCTGTGATTGCTCAATTAATCTATAATCGTGGTTGTCCTTTCCCTTGTATACCTCAGCTTATACAGTATAAATTACATCAAGAAAATGTATTAGATAACTTTTTTTTCCAGATATAATCCATGTATTTTATGATTATATACAAGTTTTACATAACTATAAGTACATCTATAGAAAAAAATATATATATTTAACGCAATTCGTGCAATTGTATATACACATACACACACACACACACACACCGTACATATATGTACATACAATACATGTAAAAAAAATGTGTAATTACAAGTTATGAAACAATAATCAGAAAAATACATTTTAATCTGTTCCCAAAAATAAGTTTTCTCAATTGTGGAATATATGACATTTTTTCTAACTTAATAATTTTAACTTTTTGATTAAATCTATTAATTCAATGATCTTTTCTGTAAAATTTAGTACTTGGACTTAATCTTTAAGCATCTAATTGTAAGTATAAGAAGCTGGACACAAATTTTATTGTCATGTTCTGTTACTTTTACAAAAACTCATTTACAAAATTATAATACACAGAGAGAGTTATTAACAAATAAGTACTAATTCTCATTTGTTCTAAATATTTAATCGATATTAAAAATATTATTTTCTGAGATATGATAAGTACGAATGAGTGTAATGAAAACAAAAATAGTTTCAACTTCTGTTTTCGTAAATTCTGCAGAATAAATTCGAATTTAATTTAATATTATATGCTTATAAGTGTAATATGTATATATATATATATATATATAAAACTTGTAACTGTTTTAAATATATATATAGTAAGTATGGTGATTTACATATATTATCTCGAATAAAGTTCTTTTTCTAAATATGTTTTGGCATCTTGTATAGTTGCAAAAATCTTAAATGTAAGTGTACCATATAAATATAAATCACATTTTTTTATAGTCTCAAAAATGGGAGTTCTACAACTTACAAGATAAAAATGCACATCAATTTGTTGAAATTCTCTCATTACTGAATTTAGTGCAATTACACCGCTAGAATCAATATAACTTAATGCACTCATATCTATTATTATACATCGTAATTCTTGTTTGTCTTCTGAATCTTCTGTATCCATATAAATCCCTTTTTCTCTTAACTCAGTTTTATGTTCTATGACTTTTGTTGGATTTACTCCGACTAATCTATATAATTCTGTTTTGAAATGACTGATGTTTGCAAAGTTCAGAGTCCCACAATAATGAACAATTTTCATTCCAGGAATTTCTATTGCCTGAAAATGATTTAAATATGCTAATTATAGGCATATTCTTTTTTTGTAATAAATAGTATTAGTTAAAAACATTATACCGCTTTGAATCTGCTCATATCCAAATACAAATCTGTATTTGGTACATATCCCAATAAACAGATATAAGGTCTAAGACTTTGTAATAAAATAATTGCAAGCGATATTATCATTCCAGCTAACAAACCAATATCGATGTTTACTATTACGACTGTCAAGAATGTTAAAATCCAAATTAGTGCGTCCGATTTATTTAGTTTCCAGAATTTTATGAGCTGGTTGGCTTGCTGAAACATTCCTTTTAAAGCGACCTAAAGAAAAGGAATATTGAATATTACGAAATTATCGATTGTAGGTACATTTTCAAGATGTTTATACTTACAACAATAATTGACGCGAGAACGCATCTTGGTAAAGGTTCAAAAAATGGGCCAATCCATAAAAGAATTACAAGCAATATTGTACATGATACAAGACTAGCTATTTGCGTCCGACCGCCAACAGTTTGTTGAATTAGAGATCTACTTAAAGATGCTGATACTGGCATACATGAAAAGAAGGATCCTGCTATGTTACTCAAGCCCTAAAATTAGATTTTATAATAATGATATTTAATAATTAATTAA
>WIUT01005396.1:0-15089 GCA_010645135.1 Tetragonula clypearis | reverse complement strand
TGTGTGTGTGTGTGTGTGTGTGTGTGTCGTCGTTTCACGAATGAATTTCGACGAATTGTGTCATTGGATTTTCAACCGAGTGTGTCATTTTTTTTCTTCTTTTAGACTCGGCGAGCGAGATTGAAATTTTCAGCGGATTTCCTATGAATTTTATGAACGCGAGATGAAACATTTAAGGCAGAGATCTAAAATAGAAACAGCGAAAGTGAATAATGAATAATAGTATTGACGGGTACGGTTAACAGTTTGAAGCTCCAGAGTTAGAATGCATCTGTGAAAGCACGGTTGCGCAAAGTTTTCGTAAAAGCTTGCTAATAATTCTCTGCCGAGCAGAAGAAAAAAGTTGCCGCCTATAATGGAATGCAAGTAATGCAACATGGCATGTTTGGACACGTGAATTTGCTTGGCTGCTCCAACCTTGGCACAGAAATCCAGAAAAAATAGAAAAATTCAGCTGTTTATTCCGTGTCGCGGATTTTTTTTTTTTTCAATTATTACAGTTGTAATTTTTATGATTATTGCATAAATTATACTACACGTATTTCTCATGTAAGCACGCACGCATAATATAAATTACTTACTGTATTATATTTATATTTCAAATCGTTTCATTTCCATATCGTCTCATTGCTAAATGCTTCAGTGCCGGTTTTGTAAATCGTTACTCGAACTCGATTCGTCTTTCGATATCTGGCATTCTGGGTAACTTAGAATCCCAGTCTGTGGATGGTCCAATTTACAATTCGATAAGAACACGACGATCAGTTCTGGGCGTCGATTGCTTTCAAAAGTCGGTCAATCACGGTCGAATGATAAATTCGCGGAAAATATAATTACTTGATAAATCGTATCAATAAATCGATATGTTGATGGAATTTATTACGTATTGGAGAGACTTGAGCGTTACTTTTCGGTCTGTCGTTCGAAACTTTTAATGAAATATTGGTGAAATCCCCGAGTCGCCGAATGCTAATGTGCCAAGTGTCGAAAACAGTAATCGCTTTTATTATTGTAACTTTCGTCACTCGTTGTTAGATGTATCTAGGTTAATTACTCGTATTAGCTATAATGATCGTAAACCAGTTCTAATCATCGTCGTGAGATTCATGGAGTCGTAATTTCGTGTAATTGACGTGGAAAGTCAGTTTCGAAGTTAACGAGTGATAATATTTTAGCTTTTACAATAATTACGATCGACAGTCTGCTAATACTTTCGATGATATTTGAAATAATTTTCTACCGGGATTTTACGTTTCTCTTTCTTCCTTTTTTAAATTACATTTCCAAAAATATGAATTTGCATGAAAATCCGCAGTCTAGTAATTAAAACTCGAGCTTGTGTTTTCGAGCACTCTGTCCTTTTTCCCCCCCTTCCTTTAACGAAAGTAAATTAAATTATCCTCAATCTCGGAATTTAATATAAAGTAAATCGAATCGCCGTATTATTATTTCCGATTTCCCTCTTACTAATTATATTATCACTATTATTATTTCACATTCGCTTTGCTTGTGCTTAATTTTCAATTTGCGCCGTGTACACGAACGTATGGAAATGAGTGATAAAGATTTTTCGGTATATAAAATATCGGAATTAATTTTAATGCATTTTATTTCATTTGTCCAGATGAATAATCACGTTTATAATATTTATGTACAGGTTGTTTAATACTCGTGTATATTAATTTTAATAATTTACACGTTACTGCGATCGTGTAATCATTTTATTAACGAAACGTTTGCCCGTTATATAAATTTCTTCAATAATTAATTGATTTTAAACTAACAACAAAGACCGTTGAAGCTATTCAAGATAATTAAATCAGGAGCTCTGTCATTTTTTTTTTTTTTTATTGTTGAACAGTTTCGAAGAAGAAAACAGGATTGAAAGAAATGATTAGATACTCGTATAAAAATTATCATTAAAAATTGAATAATAATTATAATTTCTCTGATTTCTACGAAGTAGAGATCTCATTTAAAAATTTTAATTCTTATGTGAAGAATGTAAGGCTATAATTAATAGATAGGTATATAAAATTATACTATAGTTACAGTTTCCATTTGACTGGCATTGGGAACAATTTCGGGTGAAATTACATGGATTTAGAATTCTTTGTCGAACTCAATCGAATTGTTAGTCTCAATCACAAAGATAGAATCGAGTTTCATTTGTTCTACCAATAAATTTATACCACGAAATTTTAGTAATTATAGACATTTTACCTAGAGATATTACATTCCCAATTTGATATTTTTAATAGTAATTGGTAAAATCTTTTAGTTTTAACATCAATCAATTTTTTAGTTTTCAATAGTCTTACGATCCAGCGTTGACCGTTATTAAAAAAAAAGAAACAAAATATCTACTCACTTGTAAAAGTTTTTGGAACACTTTAATTTCAACACGCTCTAAATTTTTGAACAAGAATTCCCATCTGCTCTAAAGTATTCTAATCTAACGAGGGTTTCAATTTAAAAAGTAATTAAATATCAGAAATGACAGTAGAACAAGTAATCAAACGTTCAGAAAAAATGAATTTCAAGGATTCAATAAGAGAGTTTATCTAACATACTGATTCACGATGTTCCATCGTTCTCGTTAAATCTCAAAGCAGCGACGAAACTCAAAACTTCAGCAGCAACATTGTCGAATGATAACGGAACGATTGTTCGCATTTGTGGTGTGCACGTTTCAAAAAAATGCGATCATCATGTGCATTCAATGTGCAACAGGAAAAAAAGAATAGAAAGCGAGAAGTTCGAGAGAGAGAGAGAGAGAGAGAGAGAGAGAGAAAGAGGGATCAAAATGAAACAAAAACAATACGTATCGTACCCAGTTTCATATGTAAAGCATAAATTTTCGAAGGCATTGATGTCACGCTTATTTTTAATTTAACGTAGCGACGCGACATATGTATGCAAAACACACACACATATATTCGTGTACTTTTTCCTCTCCTCGTACGCACGTGGCTGTTTAAATATTCACTGCGCTTTCAGTCGTAAAATCACATTTTGCCGAAGTGTGTATTTTGTTATCGCGCCTGCATGAAATATTATATTTCGCCGGCGACGTGGGATTCCGTGTCTGAGTCGTAAATGATATTAGCCATTTGCTGATATTTTAACATCGAAATGACAGGCGCGTATTGATCGGGTTCACGCATAGAAAAAGAGAAAAAGAAAAAGAAATGAAAGAAAAAGCGAATCACTTCGTCGAGCCTAGACGACATTGAATATCTCCCAATAAATTACGTGGTGCGTGTTTTCCTTGCGAACGTTGCACCGTAATAACGCTTTTTTCTTTCCTTTTCTCTTGTATATCTTTCATTTATTCATTCGTATTCTTTTTTTTCATTCTTTTTTCATTCGGAGAGCGGTGTAGCTTCACTTTTTCTCGATTAACCTTGGAACAGATTTGATTTGATTTAAACGATCTGTTCCTTTTTTTCCCTTCCTACCTGGCTCTCCTCTACCAAGGAGCAGATTTTTCACATTGAATTCTTCTTTCGCTGAATATTTTAGCTTTGGAGGTTATTCCATGGGAGAAATGCGATTACGAATCGTTATTATATTTTTCACCGAGGTACGTGTGTTTTATAATCGCAAGATTATTTCAATTCACCTCTGTACTCTTCTGTTGAATATTTTAACTCTTCAAGTTGTTCTAACAACTGAAGGGAAAAAGATATTTTTATCAATATGCATTTTGTGTTAAAGATAGATTTTTGTTTTACCGAGTACTTTACTTTTTAAAAGATTTTCCTTTCACTGAGTATTTCATTTACAATAATCGATAGGAGAAATATTATTATGATATTTTTCCCAACGCACATTTATCGATAAATCTGTCAACGTGTTTAATACGAGACTATACAACTATTTAGCTGACTAGTTTTGCTACTAATAAAGAATTAATGATACGTAAATTTTGTTACGTTAATTATGTTACAGAAGTTCAATGACTTCAAATATTTTAATTTTGTACGAAACATAATAGTTATTATACACACGTTATTCCAACGTTACCAAATGCAATGTGAACATTAAATTCTTAAAATGGTCGAAATGGCCAGTTCGTAATATCTCGCGCTATGTTCGCCGATTTGAAAATTTGACGTGTTTTCAGAGAGTCGAATGATCTCTCGATGGAAAATCGTGCTCTTTGCTGCACGTACGTATAAACTTCTCCCTCTTACACGTACTTTCATCTCTCTGTATTCCACAAATTTCATTTCGCGAAATGACTTTTAATCCTGCTGTATTATTCCACCACCGGCAGCGTAATTTTTAAAACGTGGAAGAAGTTCGGTCGGGCGAAACTTTTATCTTCTCGAAACGTTTATAAATCCTTTCTTTCGTTTCCTAAAACAAGAGAGTCGGATAGAAATTTTAAGAATTTTAAGAACAGCCATGGAGAGTGAACGAAGTTAAATGTTGCAGGGGAGTACCTTGCGTAGAGGAAAATAAACGAAACATACGTACGTCACGTGAAACGTTAAAAAAAAAAACACGATAGAGCTCGAATGGGCTCAGCGGGATTAACATCAAACATTCCGATTTGATCCAATAAAAGAATTTTCACAATTTCCTTCTGGGACCCGTGTCAATAAATAAAGGCGCACGTTGCACGATGGTTGCACGTCGAAGATGTCAAAGCTAACAACCAATAGATCAGAGATGCAATTGATCACTGAAATCTGTACGACTGATCAAACGAAATATTCAGATATCTCTCTGCTCCTTCCCACGTTGCTGCAAAACTGAATTTCATCAGTTCAGCTGCGACTGTTGGCCCTTCCTCTTGGAATCAATGGAAAAGGGCAACACGATTGTCAACAGTAGAATTGATTGTACACTGTTGTATACAATGTTATCTATGAATGTTGACACATTTCGAGTATACCGAGTAGAATATTGAAAATGGCTCCATGGCGATTTGCGAGTGCTACTTCCGTTGCTTCTTCTATGATTTTACAGTACAATTGACAACGCGATGTAGAATTGGCACGAACGTGGGACGAGTTTCAAATCAAACGGAAATATAAACTGAAGACGCAATTTTCGAAACAACCGGTCGGAAATATTGAACGTATTGGGAAATGTGATTTTTACATCGAATTCATAATGGCTTTCAACAATCTCGGCCTCTACCACTTTTATGTTTAAACGTCACTTTAATTTGAAATCATCGCTTCGACATGTAAGATATAAGAAATTTTTTCTAAATTCACAATCTGGGGATATCAATTAACATGTATCGATTAACATAGAATTTCAATTTTTCAACGTATCTATTACACGATAGACAGAAAATTTTTCAATTTATTATCACGTGTTAGTGAAGAATTTTTTCTTCTTATTCCGAGTTAAAGATATTTTACCATTCCGTCAAGTATTGACTAAAGTACAGGCTTCATTTCTACTACACGTATTCAACGATAAAGCAATTCTTCGTTGTTAAGAAATTCATTACTTGTATTTATTGCAGAGTATAGTTGCAATTGCTGTTGGAACGTGTGAAACGAAGACAACGAAATATGTTAACGGTGTTAACAAATTCATTACTTTTATTTTATTGCCGAATATAGTTGCAATTGCTGTGAAACGACAAAAATGAAGACAACGCAATATTTCATTTCATTTCATGCGAAATGTTTCTGAACCCGTGTGGCACCGATTAATTAACGTTGCATGCGCGTAAGATCAACGCTCGCATTATATCGCTATATTATCGCTCGTATACTACGAAGAGAACGGTAAGTCGCCTTTAATGAGCGAGATTAAGAGGACTTACGAGATTTCGCCGAAAGGAGCGAAGGCTTCCCTCAAGGTCTGCGTCTCGATCTCTGGGCTCAGATCTCCTACGAATATGTGGTAATGCTCTGAAAAAGATATAAACGTGGACTCGTTAGAAAGTGCTCGTAACACGTAATGTAACAATCAATTTTGTGAAAAATTAGAATCAATTTAGAAAAAATTAGTGATAAGTGTTAAAATCGCGATGAAATTTATCTCGCAATGAAACACTATTGAAATTCGTTTCACGTTGCATACATCTTCGAAAATAGTTTGAGAGACGAGTTCAAAGTTACTTGAAAATTGTCAATCTGAGTGGAAAATTTGAAGAATATTATCGCTCGTTCAAGTATTATCGATTTAAATGATAATATTGTAAATTCAATGAAATCACCGTGCATTTAGTTTCAAATTCACTGTAATAACTATACGTTCCGGATGTTTATGCAATTCTACATAAAGGAATTGAGATCTAAATCTAAAATTGTCCATTATACCAGAATAAGCACTTCGCTTTAGATATTTTACACATTTTTGTACATTGGACGTATTCTGTAGATGTTCGTAATTTTACATTCGCGAAAAATGCATGAAACATTGTAATGTTTCGAAGTGACGTTGTATCAGTCGAAAGGAATTTATTTTGAACATTTATATTACTTACGGCGGCAACGTCAAAGCAAATTTCTACAATGTGACGCAGGTTTGTCAATTTAAATGGATCACGATAATTAAAATTCACGGTGATAAAACATGGTGACGATTCGAACGGAAGCTTTCGGAATAGTTCTCCACATAAAAAAAAGAGAAAATAGAGTTATAAATCAAAGAATTAACTACGTAATTTTTATTTCGTTCCAAGACAGATTATTTCGCTTGTCAATAACAATTCAAACAGTCAAATTATACAAATCGAACGCGACAGAATAAAAGACCAACACTATAATAGAAGAAAAGTAGCTGCAAATGACGATGCAACTCGACAATCCAGAAATACACAATTTCATGTTTAGAACTCTTCTTTTTTTTAGAGTAATATCTTTCATTAGTTTTAGATATAACAATTCTGCAATATTATTGAAACTCATTATTTAAATTTCAATCTCATTTGACTTATTTATCACAAGAAATAAACACCTGAACTACGGATCTTTACGCATTTTTATACTTTATTTCTCTCGGGAAATTTATGAATATCTATTTTGAACATTTTACATATTTTCACACTTTCGACGTAATTTTGGTCTTCAAATTTCACAGAAATGCACTTTTTCAATCTTTTTGTCTTCATAATCCTCATTTCTCAAACATGATTCGAAACATGATCTCTTGGTGTCAAATCGACGTGATGGTAGAAAGAAACTGTAATACTTGCATTGAAAACTTGAATAGTTAAATTTGCGAATTTCTTTTATTGACAATACGCAGACTAAATTTCTATATTAAACCACTTGCAAGAGTCATTGAAATTCTGTCATCTCGTGTAAATTTCACATCACGATCTTACTTATTCTAGTTTTGTTTAACAAGCCAACATTCGATATTCGCAAATTATATATTCGCAGCATCGACTTCTTGTTATCAAAATATACGTACGTGTTGAAAAAGTATCGAATATAACGTTGTATTTAATACCTGCCGAATAACGTGACATTTTACAAAAGAAAAATAATGTTAGAAAAATAATCGATTAAAGGGAAAACAATCGACGAATTTTACCGATTCTAATTAAACGCGAAATTCCTTCTTGAGGCCATCTAACGAATTAGTTCGCCCGACCGTCAGCGAGCATACACATTTAATCTCGCGTTTAATGCAGATGTACAAAATTCATCGAGTAATTACTCAGTGGGGGCGCGTAGTGAAACCGCGACAGTCGAGTCGGGCGATCGCCGAAATTAATTCGCGCGCGGAGCTCGCCGGGCAAACAACTTTAAATTAGGAAATCAGAAGCAAAGTATTGTTTAGTCTTTAAATATTCGCGTCGGTCTTTGCGTTTATAGTCGCTGGCGGAACAGCGGGCGAGCACGAAATTGGACGGCAGAGTAAACATGCTTCCCATTGTTTCCATTAAAATTGCAAGAGTAATTTAGCGGGTCGGCCAGCGCCAGCTAGATACATTAGATAAAATCCCGTGTATTCTAATAATGCGCCACGGCTGTTCTTGCTTTGTTATGCAAACCCGCTAAAGAACCCCGCGTCCTCGGTGAGCACACCGTGAGCTTCTCTCGTATACTTCTCGCGGCAAGGAAATTCAATTGGTGCCGAAAATCACGGAGGCGACGGGGGTGAAAGAGCGAACGCACCGCTTGTAAAAATATCGAAGAGCAGTATCTCTTTGTCGAAGGGTGTTTGCCTTATGGAGCGGCGCGGTTTGTTAAACAAACCGAACGTGTACCGAGAGTAATATTTAAGACGCTATTTGTTTTCGAGAACATTTTCTTTTTCTTGTTCGTTTCGCTTGGCATTTGAGAGGGTGAATTTTTTGAGACTTTCCCTAAGAGGTTCGTTTTCTTGAATTGGCTCGTAAGTTAAACTTCCGAGTGAATGAGATTCGAAATGCATCAATTGAAATTTATCGAGGATGTAATCTAAGCAAAAAGGATTGCACTTGGTGCAAAAGAGTTGAAAAAACGGGAAGTCGGAATTTGCGTTTACAAAACCTTCGGGAACTTTCCGTGTGGTTATTACTTGTGAACAAAATTCGCGCAGCTCGAAATGAATTATTTAAGTGTATAGTAATTGAAGCGGAAATATGTTTGCAATTATTATTCACAGTATAGTAAATAATAGTAATAATGATAGCAGCGGTAATAGTAATAAGTAAGCGGTACTAAGTTTTATCATACTACAAAATTTCGCACATATTTTCACAAAAGTATGAAAAATCAAATCGAAGCTAAATTAATACTACAATACGTAGTAGTTCAATTCAATATATTAGTACGTCATATAAATTTACTTTAATGAATCTTAAATAATGATGAAACAACTCGTTTGTTTAAGTTTAATTGTTTATTACATATAGTGCACCATAAGGGGCGTTGACACCACTATGAACTTTTCCCTTCAATCGTCCCCAAATGATAAACTTAAACGTCTTTTTACTTATTCTACCGGTGCAGATTCACCACTTGAACTACCTAGAATCTCTCTCTCTCTCTCTTTTTCTCTCTCTGTATGTACATTATGAACGCTGAGATACGCTTGTTGCAGAGATGTACACACGCACATCACTCGGTTGAAAACGATTGAAACGCGCGCACAGGCGCTGACTCAGGCGAGAGATTGAAAACTGCACTTTCTCCCAGCTCGACGAGCTATGGGAATCTTTAATGTGAAGTTATGGAGATCTCGCAGGGCAATAAATAATATTTGTGCGACCAAGCAGGAAAGACGCGCGGTAAAACCGTCGATTTAGTACAGCGGCGCGCCCCCAACCCCCCGGTTGTTCCACGAGAGTTCGCTGAATATGCATTTCGCCGCCGCGAAATCTGGTTCGTTTACTCTATCCCTAATTGCTCCACTTTGCTCCACAGTTTTAAGGTACACTCCCCCCGTTTTCTACTATTGACGTGCCCGGTTTGTTGACCCCATTTGCATTTTTTTTCTTCCCCTCCCGCCCCGACAGGACCTTTACCTGCCAGCCGGTACAACTTCAACTTACGAATTTCAATTCGATCAGAGCGAAGGCAACTCGATCATCCGGTTGGTTAGCCCGATTCGATCCCAGTCGTTTCGTCCAGCGAGAGGATACGAGGAACGAGAAGCCCTTTTGCGGTTAAATTGGCTATCGATCTGCATACGCGAGTAAGGGCTCGGACGATCCTAATGACATTTACGCAGGGTCCAATATATCCGAATTTTTCGCTCACTTCCGATGATTTTCTCCGTTTTAGCGCTTTTGCTAGAAAATTATAGTCGATTCCTCGATCTGAGGAAATTGTTTCCGATTGCTTAGGTTCAATGCTTGGAAACGAAGTGTCAATCTTTCAATTAAACGAAGTAAAAATTTCGATCGTGTCATAAATTAAGGTATTACGTTTGCTCTCCATGCTACTGAAATTTCGAAACGATCACTGTGTTTAGAGACGATTTACGTTGTAATTCTACCTTTTCAGGAAAATGTACGAAAATCGTTCGTTTCGTCTAGATACTAAAGAGTTGAACTGTAGAGTTTTTACTGGGATATAAAATGACGTGTTTCTCGCATTTGAAAATTTCCTCGTTTTGCAAATAACCGTTTACGAATCAACAAATGGAACACGTTGAACATAATAGAACAAAGAGGTAGCAAAAATTTACCATGAGTTATACTATACATACGTACATACATATCTACGAATATCTCTCTGTCCTACATGCACTTGTAACCGTTATTTTCCTTTCACGTACATAATTTCTTCATTCGCTCGACTTCGCGGAAGAAAAAAAGGAACACGAGTGCAGCGCAAGATGCAATAGGTGAGAAAAAGGAAACATTTCTGATTCTACGATACATTAGTAGAGATGAAAGTTTGCAAAGCACCCGTCGGTTACGTCTACGAAGCAAGACAATGTTTCCCAAGGTAAATTCGGCAATACATAGGCCACCGTGGAAAAATCGCAAGAGACAAGTATCCTCGACCTTTGTCCTCCACTCTCTGTAACACCTCGCGTGGCGTTTCACTCGTTTCATCGCCCGCCGCGAGTTGTTCGGCAACCATTCCCCCGGTGGGGGTTGGGTCAAGACGAGTAGTCGAAAATCGAGTTACAGCCAGCAGGAGGTAGCCCCGGCCTGGACCTCGGTTACTACGAACTTACGAGTATTTCGCCAGAGGAAAGAGTACAGAGTATAGTGAGTGCGAGAGGTAGACGAGAGGGGGCGAGTTGGGAACGAAGGGTGGTCTGATTACAATCGGTTTGATGGTCTATCCTCGCTAGTCGGAGGTTCCGGTGGGCACACACAGTGGCCCATTCTCGTGAATTAGTCCGAACCTCGTCATCCTTTTCCCCTCGGTGTTTCCACCGCCGACACCATCGCATCGTACCCGGAATCTCTCGACTATTAGGAAATCAGCAGGAAATTGACAAAACTTTATTTTGCCGACCGCCGGTTCTCGTGACTCGAGGAACTTGCTATCGCTTCCTTTTTTCTTTTTTTTTTTTAATAGACCCCTTCGATCTCGACATATTGGTGTGCGCTCGAATTAATTTCGTAATCGTCGATAGTCCATTTACACGTTCTTCTATTTACGGTTTTGTAATTGTTGAAGTTTCGCGACATTATCAGTTGCTTGTATATTCTTCGAATTCATTTCATAATTGTTGAAAGTTTGCCGGTTCTCCGGTTGATGTTTGCTATAAGTGAATTCTTCGAACGTTTAAGCTGATTCTTTGGTAAATCGCTATGTTCAAATAATTTTATAATTGCCGAAATTTTGTAATTTTTAGAAAAAATTAATTCGGTGTTATAAATTCTTCGAGCGTTGGAGCTATTGGTTTTTCGATAAATTAACACGTTCGACTGATTGAACTCTCGATTGTTCTTTCGTAAATTAGTACATTCGAATTAATTTTGTAATTGTCGAATGTTTGCATTTTAGAGTTGATATCTTCCGAAATATACATATCACCGTCAACTTGAGTCAATTTTGCATTTCTTTTCTTTCCGAAGTCTTTTCAAAAATTCTCAGAATTTTTTTACTGAAATGCTTTCTGTAAAAATTCTGTATTGCACAGTTTCTCCTTTTTTTTATTTCTTTTTTCCTCTGTACTACAAAATTGTCGATGGAAATTTTGTGTTTTAATCGTGTTGGTGCTTCCACGTGGTTAAATATCGAATAACGTTGCTGTTCATACGCTAACAATTTGAAACGTTCGTGTGAAAATGACAGTGACACTCTGCGAGCACGTTGTTTACAAATTGCCAAGGATTGTTCCACTTTCGCGATATTGATGCGCGAAACATTTCCCCTCGGCAAACGAGCATAAATCACTTTGATATACAAATGACCTTCGTTGAACATTCTTTACTAGATTCTCAGACAGACAGATAGAGAGTTTCTAGATAAGATGTTTCACTAAATTATTACTCGAAACGTAACAGCTTCTATTCTAGCAGTCTACCGCCATCGTGTCAATATCACTTTCTGATATGGTTCAGTCATGTCGACACGGAAATAAATGGAGGAACGTAGAACAGAGATAAAATATAGCGACGTGCGTTCCCAACGATCCCTTTTTCCCTTCCCCCTCACCCCCGTACTACTATTTATTGTCATATTTATATGAAGAGACTTGCAGCACGGTGGATATAGAATTCGCGGATCGAAAAACGTTATTGAATTTTCTATTAGCTGTCTGCCTGTATAAAAATTTATCGCCGACATTAGCCTCAGACGCGATCGGCTGACGTAAAACGGAAGCGCGCGCCTCCTTCGTGAACGAAGGAAAATCCAATTGGACGGAACTTTTTAACTTGTTTTTAATATTTCCAACGTCGCTGAGATAATTATATTCATTCGATCGACGAACGATTCAGCTCCCTTCCATTTCGAATTTATTCCAGACTCAAAAAACGTTGCGAACGTGCAACGATATTACGTTCTCTTCGATTCGATTGTTGATTTGCAGATTCGGCAAAGATTTACAAGTGAATTGCGAATATCACGAGTTAATGGTTCTGTAAATCTAATTGAATCTCGCCGACCTCTACCAGACCTCTAACCTAACTCTAACTTTCACTTTATAATTTACGAGTACCATAAAGATAAAGATCAAGAGTTGAAACTGTCTGAAAGAATGTGTTTTACTTTCGTTTACAAGAACGTAACCGTATACTGATTACAAAACTGTAATCCCCAAAGTTTCGGGAGCTGCCATAATCCGCGGCCATGTAGCAGCAACATAATTACTAATGAATACATAATGAGGAAATCGAAGGAAAGCAACATCGGAACAAGTTTGAGTTTCAGTTTCCCGCGCCACGTTATTACACATTCAAATCCGCTGTACAAAATTGAAAACGAAGCTGTCCACGCTAATTAATTAATTAGGGCACTCAGCCTTTTCACGACCGGTGACGTTTCATTCTTTCTCTTCCTTCTTCTCTTTGTTCCTCCTTCTTTTCTTTTTCAATCTTTATTCGGCAGAGAGTTGAAAATTAATAAGCGAAGATTAATTCGTTTTTAACTTCTGCGTGAAAGTCTCGCGTAAATATTGAGATTGCTTTCCAATTCTACGCGAAACGCAATTAAGTAATTATTGAGAAAAATTACTAAGAACCATTTATTCAAATGTACGGTGAATAGGCTCTTAAAACTACGTTATATATAGTGTGCTAAGATTTATAACAAATTAATGTTATGTGAACTCCTGCGCAATTGATAATTAATGGAATAACAATATCGCAAGCAGATCACTGTCGATATTTTTAATGTAGCGATCATTAAAAATATTTCACATCACGAAACTTTTAGATCGATGCGAAATCTGAATCTGAATTACTTGCTGCGTGCATAAAAAAGAATGATAATACGAAAAAGTATGAAAAACCTTAGTGATATAAATGTTAAAAATTGACTTTAACAATGTAATGCAAATTTCACGTTAATGTAACGTTAATGTAAATTCAACGATGCCTCCGGAGAACTATAAATATTTTACTGTGAATTTTATGTAGATAACCAAGAATATCAACAATATATACAGTAACGCGATATTACCAGTTAATTAATATTAAATGAAAAGTGTTGATTGACGATTGATCTTTTTATATTCTTTGTAGTACATTAGTGCCACCCTATTTGTCCACGGTGCTTTCTTAATCTGTCCCCGCAGCCCCGTTGAGCGACCGAAATCGATTAAAAGTTGTAACCGTGGCACCGATGTAACAAGAGCAGTTTTAGTCCTCCGCTGTCCGCCATCGCGTTAGAAAAAGGGGAAGCCGGCAGCCGGCTCGCTTCGCTACGGGGGCAATCTCAAGTTTTTACGATTGCACCGCACCGCGTACCATTGCAACCGCCATTGGATCGTGCCACAGTCGAACGTATACAAATCTTCGTTGATGTACAGCGCAAAGTTGCGTCAGGCCGCAAGATAAACTAGCAATTTCAGCAACGGTGACTTTCTTCGTCCGCAATACGTATCGTTGCCCCCCTGCCTCCCGGGGGGTGGGGGGTGAGTGGTTCAGGTTCGTATAATACGAACGCAGTCCAACTTACGAGACATTTCTATACGTGCGGACGAACGTTAAGAATGGAGCCGGCGATTTCAGCGAACGTGGTGGGCAGGGGCAGGATAGAAATCAAATCCATTGAAGCAGGACAATGCGAAGTGGGATGCACAAAAGTCCGAGGCAATGCCATAGATCAAGAATCGAGGAACGTATGGCTCGTAGATCAAGGATTTTCCTTAATTTTACGAGGTGAAACGGCGAAACGTTGATTTAGAGAGAGACTCGCTTGGCAGGTATTGAGAACTAGCGATGGGATCGAGCCACCGTGGCTTTCGAATCGATGTGCGTTTCGAAAGTAAAAATATTTCACACGAGTACCGTTTCGTTCAAGTCAAGTTTGACGTTACCATATCGTTTTGAATCAGTGTATTGTATGTAATTAAGAATACAAGCTCGTTATGTATGCAGTGCACAGATAACGTGAAGTTCAATGTGTACATTCCATACTAACTCAATGTGCAATGTGTGGGTTTCAGTTTAGTATAAAGTACAAGATCAATGCATATAATGTAATATACTATATCAAGTTCAATGTACTGATCTGCTATGTGTATTATTAATACATTGAATTTATAATTGCAGTTCAATTTCATTTCATCAAGTATAATGTATAAGTTCAGTGTACAAGTTCAATATATGGATTCAATGTACAACTTCAATATATACATTCCATTGTAGTTAAACACGAAGTGTAACAATTTACTGTTCAAAGTAAAAATTCAATTTAGGTAATACATATACATCTCAAGTTCAATGTATTTCATATTCAATATAGCTCAATGTACAAGTTCAATACATAAATGTATAAGTTCAATACATGTTGTTCAAAGTACATGTTTAATGTTTACGTTTTTTTGTAGTTCATTTACATTTTCTACAAGTGAAATTTAATATATACATTTCATCAAGTTCAATGTATACATTTAATCAAGTGCAATGTACAAGTTCAGTATGTACATTCCATTGAAGTTCAATATAAAAATTCAAAATCAGGTACAGTGTAATTCATTACACGAGGAATTCAATGTACAATATCGTCTATGGAAGTAATACGAGCTCTGCCTGTATATCG
>WIUT01005395.1:0-15091 GCA_010645135.1 Tetragonula clypearis | reverse complement strand
TATATATATATATATATATGGCTCGTTCGTCAGGCCACCGGCCATTGAATTTGTTAACTTTCGCTCTTCTAGCCGTTGTAACGATTCGCGGGCACTCACGCGTTCACGCACGCGCGTCGTAAAAACCCTCGGAAAATAAAGGGAGGGAAAACGACAGAGAGAGGGAGAGGTTGAAACAGAGAGGAAAAAGAGCGCATTTTCATTTCGGCCTAGAGTCCTTTGACGGTGCAACAGCGGTGCGTTAAAATGGTCGCATTAATAAAGCGTTCGAATAATAGCGCGGCCGCGTGGGTTTTCAGTTTCGCTTTCGGCTCGGCGGGCAGTGACGGAACAAACGTCGCGGAACGTTTGTTAATCGAACGGCAAAAATGACCGGCTTCCACCGGAAGCTATCGTGAAAATAAACACAGGCGGGAAACTGTTCCGATGAAAGTGAACGCCGTGCGTTTCGATTCGCGAAAATGATCTTACTTTTTTTCTTTTTTTTCTTTTTTTTTTTCTTTCGTCCGGTCAGACAGACCGATTAATACGCGATTAATACGGGGGCGCGCGAGTCGCGAGTTTTTCTTTTTTTTCTTCTTTTCCCCCTTCCGTTCGATCCTTTTCTCTCGCGTCTATTCACGGGCTAATGGAAAATTCGCACAGCGCGCGGAAAGATCTTCATCCAGGCGGGTGTGCGTGGAAAGCCTCTGGGCCGATGGGGGGAAAAAAGAGGCGGGAAGTGAAATCGATGGCTGTCGATGCGAGAGTGTATCGTCGCGGCGATAATTGTCGTTTTTTTTTTTCCCGATTGGTCCGCGAGGAAGCGAAGATGCTTGTGACAGAAACGACTCGTGGCGTCAAATCTTGTTTTTTTTCTTTTCTTTTCTTTTTTTTTTTTTCTTTTCGACTTTCTCTGCGATAACCTGGAAGCAAATATCTTGAAACTCTCGAAACTCGGAGCGCTGGATCTTTTTTTCTCTCTCTCTCTTTTTATCGCTGGTCACCGTCGAACAAAGTACAGATAAAAACATAACAAGATAGTTGATCTAGATTCTGACACTCGAGGCTAATCTACCTTTCGTCTGGTCTCGCCGAAAAGGAATCTTTCTCTTTACAATTCCTTTGGATTTCGATATTTTCATTACACTGTTCAACGCGTGAGGGAGAGCCCGTCACCCATTAAACTATTTACGCTTTGAACTTGAATTTAATTCAAAATTCAACGAAATTAGTTTCTTCTTATATCTCGATGTTTTATTTAAAAAAAAAAAAAAAAAGAAAGAAAGAAAGAAAAAATTTGGGAACAAACTTTTGGGAACAAACCACCCTATAGTAAACTATTTGTGGAATCAAGTCTTATTTGTTTATGACAGAGGAATTTATCGCAGACGAACTCAGCGTGCCGATATTTTTTCCTTTTTCTTTTTTCATCCACTGGCAACTCCACTGCACCGTGGTATCTCGGATGGTTCCCGTGCAATAAAACTCGGAAGAATAATAACGTCTGATGATGATGCAGCGGCGTTATATTTTCCTCGGCGAGATATTTAAATATAAGGGAGAATATTCCCGAGAAGTATCACGGCACGGCGATAAATCAACGGCTCGCTGTCGGCCCGTTCTTGTTCGCCGACGCCAAGTGCCTCTCTCGCTAGTTTTTCGAGGGAAATTATCGGCGCGAGGAAGAGAGGAGACCGGGGGATTAAACGCGCTTCGGCGAAGAAATCTGGCAAACTGCGCGAGCCAACCGAATTCAACCGAGCGAACTCGAACGAGTTCGAAAACTCGAGCAGATTCTTGAGAAAGAAACAAAGAAAGGGGGGGGGGGAAAGAAGAGGAGAGAGCGAGAGAGGGAGTTTGTTCGCCGCTTGGTCACCCAAATCTCTCTTTCTCGTTAAAATGCGCTACTATCCTCTTCTGTAAATAACAAGCGACTCTCGTTTTGCTCGTGCGAGACACGAGCGCCGGTTTTTTGTCGCAAATATCACATTTGCTGCCGTTGCTGCCGCCGTCAAAACCGGAAATTTCATAAACCGCATTCTCAAATCCGAACGTCGAGTTCTTAAACGCGTGCTCTCTCCTCTGCCTCGCCTCGTACACCGGGGATTAATAATGGCGGCCGCCTTTGAAGAATTTTCATATCCCCCTGTCTCCTCGTAAGAGATAGAGAGAGAGAGAGAGAGAGAGAGAGAGAGCCGTGCGCACGAATCAAAAAGATTTCCATACCATCTTATCTTCCTTTTTCTTTTCTATTTTTTTTCTCTTTTTTTTCTTGGTCTCTCATTTATTTATTCATCTGCCGTTTCTGCCGCTGAATTCTAATTCGCAATCTACACGGACGAGAGGAGAGGGGAAAAACAGTGGTTTATTTACACGATGTTTGAAACATCGTTACGGACGGCGCCACCGTCGCATTAATTAAGCACTTTAATCACGAACCAAGGGCGAAAGACAGGTGTAGGTCGGAATCCCTTGTTTTTACCACCCTTCCTCTCCCCCCCCCACGGTTTCCGGTGAAAAGCGAATCCGCGTTAAGCTCGCCTCGTCCCTTCGAAGAGTAGAAGACCCTTCGAAGGGAACGTTAAGCCCTTTTACCCCACCTCTCGAGCATCGAGCGACGCAACGACACTCTTTTTTTACATTCGCGCGCGCAGTAGCGGTTAGTCTCTTCGGAGAGAGAAAGAGAGAGAGAGAGAGAGAGAGAGAGATCGTCCCGTAGCGGCGAGACGCGCCGTGTATCGTACGCGCGAGTACGTATCGTCTACCGAAATTACTTTTCTAGTAACTCGGAACTTTCCAGGAGATAAAGTTTCCAACCGGGGAAAGCGCTCTTTTCTTTCTGCTCGTTCTGCTCCTCGACTCTTGCTCCTCGAGCTTGTTTTCTCCTTCTTCTTATTCTTCTTATTCTGTTGCTTTTTCTTTCGTTTCTCCGTTCTCCGCTCGTTTTTCATCGCGCCGTGATTTCGCGAATTCGCGTTTCGACCACCGGGCGTTTCATTTCCCTTTTACCATTCTGTGCCCACTGTTCCTCTCTTTCTTTCTTTCTTTCTCTTTTTTTTTCTTTCTTTTCCTTTTTAAGTACACTTTTTCGAGAGATCTCCCTCTCTCTCTCTCTCTCGTTATTTTAGGCTCTCTCGACGAACGTTCCGTATTATTCCAGGCTGCAAGGGAAACGAGAAACATTTGCCGGGCAACAACACGCATGATTAAAATAAGTGCATTATTCATTGCTGCTCCGGCCGCCGTGCTTCCGCAAGAAAAGAATCCGCATTCAAGTTTTGATGAACGCGGGTGCGGTCTCGTTTTCAGAAGCCCGCTCCTGGGAAATCCATAAAAGTCAACATCGCCCACCCTCTCTCCACCACTTGGCCAGGGCCAGGGTAAATAAGCGAGCCTTTGTTTCGGCTAACCGAATAAAAACGTTTTAATAGCCATCCTCTCTGGCGAATGATTGCTTGTTCTTGAAAGGAACGAACGAGTCGTGAAAGAAGAAAACACACGCACACAGAGGCATGCATGGAAAAATCGGCGGGTTACAACGGTACAAAGGAAAATTCATTTCGAGCGGGGGGGAAACGCTCGACGAGAAAAATGACACACACGTACATACATATATATATATATGTAGAGAGAGAGAGAGGAGCGAGTCTCGTCGACGCGGACTACCGAACCGAACTATCTTTCCCCCTCGAGTTATGCGAGAGAACTTTGTCCCGCGGGAGCAGCTCAAAAGTGCTACGAGACATTAGTTTAACCCCCGGAAAAGGGGCCACGGGGTTCTCTCGGCAAAATAAACAGCCACTCGTCCCTCGCTCGTTTTTAACGAACCAACAGTCAATGAATCCAGCGAAATTTCTTCCGTTCCGAGGGAAATAGGGAAATCGAAATGTCCTTCCGTGTAATCTGAAATTCTACGATATTTCACAGACGAAATTAACAGAGGCTAATTAACGTTAATTGTCGTCCCGTTAGTTTCGCTTCGATCGAGCGAGAGTGTCTACCCTACGTTGAGAGTATCTCGTTGAATTGCCAAAAGAATAAATACGCGACAATTCGAATAGTTTGGTCGAACTGGATCGCCAGAAACTACGAGTCAGCCAAGTTAGAGCGGGCTAACTGGCGGCCTAACTTCTGCCCCCACTTTCCTGATCGCCAGCCAGCTTCCCCCTCCATTTGCATCAGTAGAGAAATCAACAGAGCGACAACTGCATCTTTTTACAACGAAAAGAATCAAGATTCCACTTGTGCTTGAATGTATAAGTATTCATAGAGAAATATTCAAGAAAACTTGTTAACATTTACTTGGAAAAACTTATAAAAAACACGGTTTTTTAAATATATTGTTTAAACAAAAGGGTTTTTTGCAAAAGAGTATACACCATTAAATTCGTCGTTAAAAAACATTCGTCAATTTATGTAAAAACAGTATCTTCAATAATTTCCGAGATATTTAACAAAACATATTACGTAGTCCCAACTATGAGGGTAGACATCGACCATTGCTGATAAAAAAAAAAAAATCATCATCAAAATCGATGACCCCAGGTTTGGTACGTTCCCTTTGTGAGAGAGTGGGCCTCATGCACGAGAAAATGTTCTACTGAAGGAAAAAGAATTTGTTCACAGACACAATAATAGTACTTACCGAACTTGATAATCATCAATTCTATAATTCTATGTATAATAATATATTATAAATGTAGAAAATATGTAGTATAAAATATATAGAAAATATATAGTATTTATAGTATAATATAATTTAAATTATATAATAAGAGTCAAAGCAGGCTAACTGGCGGCAGATCGCTAGCGCTACCCCCCCTCCACTGTATCTATCTCCCCACTACGTTGCCGTACATTCTCCCCACTCTCTCACTCTGTTGATTTCCCTGCCAAGCAAGTGGAGAGATCGATGCGGTGGAGGGGATAGCGCTAGCGATCTGCCGCCAGTTAGCCTGCTTTGACTCTATAAGAAGTTATAAATTAACTAAGTATGATTAGTATTCGCGCAGAGACGTCGCCAATGATTCTTTAACGAAATTGAAGTCGAAAAATCAAAATTCAACGCGTAGGAAATGACCCATAGTGTTATGACCTAAAGAACGATGTATAAACTTAACTCCAGGCTAGAGTAAAGGCACAAATTTGAAGGTTGAATACTGACTGCCTTCTCTACTTTTTAGATCGCATTCTTCTGCAAGTCTCTGTCGCAGTTTTCGGGGAATTTTGGGAAGTAGCGAGACTTTACTCGCACTTGGCCATGGCAAATTGTCAACTTCAAGAGACGTAGATGACTCAACAATAAACAGCTAATAAACTTCAACCTCCGCTACATCGTCAATGGTCCACTACATTCTTTCCTTCGAAGAGGAAAATCGAAGAGAAATCCTACTGTCTAATCTGTTGTTGAATATTTCGCAGACGAAACGCGGAGGCTAATTAACGTCGATTGTTCCCGTTTTAGTGTTTCCGCTGCGACCTGAGCGAACTTCAGCCGGCGAGGCGTGAACTTCGAGGGACGCAGAGGACTTAACAAGAATTCTGTTTACCTAAAATTCAATTATGAACGTGTCTCTTTATAATCCCAACATTTGTCCTCCTCCTCCTCCTCCCTCGTCGGCCAAGAAAAGTTGCTCCGCTCCAGGGAACTTCCAACCCCTTAAGCCGTCTTTGCGAAGTGAAGAGGTACCTCCCTCCCTCTTTCGCAGCCCTCGCGCGTAATGTCAAAAATGCAAAGGAACAAAGAATCACGATACTCGCGAGTAAGAAAGAGAGAGAGAGAGAGAGGCGGTGGTGGTGATCGACGAGAGAAACAGATGCGCCCTGCTCGTGTCAGAGAAGGGTTGAAGAACACCGCCGCGGTTCCCACGAGTAACCGTACCACGCTACTCTTGGTAACTTTTCTTACCGAGCGCTCTCCAGAGGAGAGAGAGACACACAACTACGTGTACCTCGAGCCGGTTTCTAAAAGCAAATATACACCGGAAATGTAATAATCCTCTCCTCTTCGACGAGAAGCGAGGGGCGAACCATTGAGACGCTGGGAGGGGAAAGGAGAGGGGGCACTCGGTTAAGGGTTTTCTGTCTTGATAAATTCCCCAGGCAACAAGCGAGGCAAGGGTTCTCCTAACCCTTTGAACTCGATCTGTCTTCGACGTTGTCGCGCATCCACTTGTACTTGTTTCACGATTCAGGTAAAACTAACTCTGGATCGACTAACTCTGCGCTGGGTTGGCGAAAAAAATAGGTAATTCGCGTCTTCTTCCAAATGATACTTTTAATTTGTATTATTTTATTTTGACTCTTTTAATTTGTATTTTTAACAGATGAAAGTTCTTTTCATTCCCCCCCCCCCCGACTAGCTTCATTTTGTGCTTCATATCGTTAGACAGACTCATCGCGACGAAGCTTGTTTCAGAAAAGTGGGAAACGCATTTGTTTGATCGGCGCCGGATTTCGAAAAGGGAACATTCTCGTTGCGTTTTGCTGGCAAAAGCAATTCTCCGGCGTGTGACGTGTGAAATGGTGGTAGTATCAGAATTGGTAAATTTAATAGATTTCACTGCTGTATTCACAGCTATGCTCACAGCTGTTTCCACATATTTTGTAAATTGTAAGATACTGACTCATCTGTAAATAAATAAATAAATATACATAACTTACCTCAATTTACACCTTCGTAGAGCAAAAAAAGAGAATTGAAACATGAAACTTTCTTTGACGATTTGACGACTTCTTAAAAATTTCGTCACATTTCTTCGTTATACGTCTGTTTTGAAATCGCTTTGAAATGAAATTTCAATTTTCGAAGCCTACGAATGATTCTTCGTTGGAATATATATACTATATATCATATACAAGTAAAAATAAAATATAGTATACGCTGCGTGTTGACCAACGCAACAAGTGATAAATAGATTTACCAGCAATCAAAATAAATGGTTAAAAGCCAAAGAGATATCTAAAGTAAAAAAAAAAAAAAAAAAAGAAAAAAAAATGAAAAAGCTTTAAAATAACTTCTATCTACATATTTTAGGAGTACAGTATTTCACGCCTATAAAAATTATAAACGACGTTCGTCCTGATAGTATCGAGTCTTTTCGCGTACACATATTTTCCAAGAAATCATTCAGACTCGAAATTTTTCCAATTGCAAATGTTCGTGAATGAAATGATGTTCAGCGGGAGGGGGGCAGTTGAAAAATGCAAGAACGCGAGACGAAAAATTGGTTTTACGTAACGAAACGGACGATCGAGCCGAAAGAGCCATTCTCCATCTCGATCGATCCCTTTCTTCCAGACTTCTCTCGGCAAGTTTCTCCTCTCGCTTGTGAGAGCCACCAAGAGGCAGGCAGAGCCACGGTCGATACTCGACCCGGTTTACAATTCGTCACGGAGACGTGCTTTCGTCGTGGCCACGATCATAATTATCGTCCCGGAGCCCGGTACTCCTCGCTCCTCGAGAAGCAAGCTGCATTTAACGACACGCGAGACACAGAGAGCAGCGAAAACTGCACCCCTTTTCCTGCTGTTGAACGTTCGAACGGGGTGCAAGCTCATCGAGCGGCAGCTTTCGCGTTCAATAATCTTCGTAAACAATAATTTCCTTCGCGGGCAAAGTCGAACTCGTTATCAAGGCGGTCAATTAGTAGCTGGCAGAGAGAGAGAGAGAGAGAGAAAGCAAATTATCACGAGCACGAGATTCATCGACTATCGATGACTATCGAGGACAATAAACAAACGTTTGCATTTAACCCTTTCGCTACGACGGTTCGGTCCGAAAGTGTACACATTGCGCGTGGACAGTTTATCTTGGAAGAAACTTGGGACTTTTCTTTAAAACGTAATTTCTACATAAAAGATACAAGCTTATTTTAAATCTCTTTAACGCACTCGGCCGAGTTTAAGTCGGGTTTAACACTATTCCTACCACGACCGGTCATCGAATGACCGTTTTTAAAATTTCGATTAGAATTTCCTATATATACAACGTAATTAAATCGAAACTTTAAACTTCACGGCTCTTCCTCAAACGTACGTGTAATAAATTTTTCAATATTCACTTCTTTTTTTTATTGTTTACTTGTTGAGAAAAATTTGTAGTCTGTCTTATCTACCACGATCGGTCAAATGACCGTTTTTAAAATTTCGATTAGAATTTCCTATATACAACGTAATTAAATCGAAACTTTAAACTTCGCGGCTCTTCCTCAAATACACGTGTAATACATTTTTTCAATATTCACTTCTTTTTTTTATTGTTTATTTGTTGAGAAAAATTTGTCTTGTCTGTCTTGACTTACCACGACCGGTCATTTGACCGGTAAAACGATTTATATCTTTTTGTAATAGTATTCTCTCAAGGACTCGATTCCAAATCTATAAAGTCGTTACAAACGAAAGGCAATGCAGTTGTGGCATAATTTTAGCCGAAAAAGTGCCTTCCAGGTGCCGTCTTATCTACTACGACTGTAAAATAAATAAAAAATGCGGTGAAAACGAATAAAATGTACATTATATACTTCCGAATAAAAGAAACTAAATTTTTATACTGTCAAATTGGCTATTAGAGAATTAAAAAATTGGTGGAAAAACGACCGCTTTTTTGCAATTACTTTAGTCTCTTTCGCATAAAACAACATTTTTTGTGTTTTTTTTTTCAAGATTTGTTAACGTTCTTTTATGCTATTTTAAGAAAATAGAGAATAAAAAAATTGGTGGGAAAACGACCGCTTTTTAATTTTTAATCGGCGCGTTAAGAGGTTAATGGGTATAAAGTGTCTGATTAACAATTGAAAACAATGAAAGAATAATGTACAAGTGATTAATAATTGAATTCAGTATGATATTCAGTTTTGAAACATGGAAACACGCACAACCCGAACATATCACATTCCTGGGCATTGATAACGAGATATTCTCGTCTCTCGTCGTTTTTCGCGCACACACACACACACACACACACACCTTCGCGATTTGTTTTTTCCTGTAGCTTCATAAAGTGGAGGGAAAAAGTGTCTTCCGTTGAGTCTTGACGAGTGATTATTTCCGGATGTAACAGGATGGCGGGTTGTTCTTTTTCCCTGATATTTCTTTAAAATTTCGATCGATTAATTTTAGCTGAAGTTTTACAATATTGATACGTGTCTCGTTGGTTTTCAATTTCTATGGACCAACATGAATTCCATAAGCACGTATCAATCATATGAGAGAAATATTTTTCGTGCCATTTTGTTGTTTTCGCGGAATTAGAATTTATAGTTCTCCGCGGGTTATCACGTGGATGCCGGATCATATATGCCGGCGCGTTAGGGAGCAAAAGGGTTAAACAAATGCGCAAAGTCAACCTTGAAGCTGAAGGGAGAGACAGAAGCGTTCCGCCATTTCCATTTACCCGTCGGGTCGTCGCTTTGTGCGAAACGAACGAAGCAGCACGTAACTCGATTAAACGAAAGAAATTTCATCTACTGCGAGGCATTGAAGAAATCATCGAAAGCTAGAGGATATAATATCGTTAGCTCGATAGGAAGGAACGAAAGCCAGCTTGCTTGCTTGCTTGCTTGCTTGTTCGCTCGTAGCTAAATTGCGCCATTCCGGAAACCGGCGTTACTCGAGGAAGAGGTGCCGGCTGCGAGCGGCAACTGGAAACAAAAATAAGAAAGAAGATTCACGGGGTGAGAGAGAGAGAGAGAGAGAGGAATGCTCCATTAACGATATTAAAAAGTTGAAAGGAATTCGGGATGAAGAATCACCGGGACGAGAAAGAGAGAGAGAGAGAGAGAGAGAGAGAAGCGTAATCGCAAATTCAATAACGTCGTTTTTATCGTTGCCTTCTCTCTGTTATCGGCGGTATATCCGCTAGCTCGCTATAATTAGAGCTTCCGCGAAGCTTCGCCAACTCGAACTCGAACTCGAACTCGGCAGGAATTTGTGTCACGTAGCCGCCGCTGCTGCCGATTGACGATCGTCCAAGCGATAAATCCCGGATCGGCTCGAGACTGGCTCGGAGATCCATCCAAGTATACCTCGAAAAGTAGCAACACTACTCGACAGTCGCTACTTTTTCTCCCGGAAAGGAAGGAAGGAAGGAAGAAAGCAACGAGGAAGCGAAGAGCAAACAGCAGAACTCCGACGAGTGTCGCGAGTTTTTCTGCGCGAGACGAGGTTTCTGACCGATCGGTGGCGGGTGGAACGTGAAAACGTCGCTATTGAAAGCTGATCCGGTCCGGTGATGTCACTCGGTTGAAGATGAAGTTTCCTCGATCCTCCGGTGGATCAGCCGGTTTCGATGGGGAAAAACGAACTCGCGCTCGTCGTCGAACGCGAAATATTTGCGCTCTGGCTGTGACACGCTATAACTTAGGGGAGGACTAAGGTTGCAAAAGTACGGAACAGTGCTGAAATATGTGGAATATAAACGAACGATGTTCGAAAACGAAAAGCAATCGAAACGTGTTTCGATGTTAAGGATACTGAAAATACAGCAAAGCAAATACAGATACAGCAAAAGCAAATTTTAAAAACAATAGCCAAAGTGTTCGGTAACGTCGAATTGGAGAATCTGTTTCTCTGGATTAACCACTATTTTCGCCAGTTTCTTGCTAGCATTCGATTCCTTATTTTTTATAATTAACGTAACCACTTATTATTCGACAAATAATATCGATGACTGGCAGATGATCCGACATTTTTGAACACGTGTTTTAAAGTGTGAAATTTGGCCAGTTTCTTGCTAGCATTCGACTCCTTATTTTTTATAATCAACATACCACCTATTATCAACAAATAATATCGAAGGCTGGCAGATGATCCATTTTTAAACACGTGTTTTTCAACGTGTAAAATTTGGCCAGTTCGTTTTCGCCAGTTTCTAGCTAGAATTCTACACCTTATTTTTTATAATTAACATAGCATCTATTATCGACAAATAATATCGAAGGCTGGCAGATGATCCGACATTTTTGAACACGTGTTTTAAAGTGTGAAATTTGGCCAGTTTCTTCTCGCCAATTTCTTGCCAGCATTCGACTCCTTATTTTTTATAATTAACGTAACCACTTATTATTCGACAAATAATATCGAGATGGCTGGCAGATGATCCGACATTTTTAAACACGTGTTTTAACGTGTGAAATTTGGCCAGTTTCTAGCTAGCATTCTACACCTTATCTTTTATAATTAACATAGCATCAATTATCGACAAATAATA
The DNA here is from genome assembly GCA_010645135.1 of Tetragonula clypearis. Lineage (NCBI taxonomy): Eukaryota > Metazoa > Arthropoda > Insecta > Hymenoptera > Apidae > Tetragonula > Tetragonula clypearis. The sequence continues at coordinate 3,900 of WIUT01005395.1, read as the reverse complement.
TCGAAGACTGGCAGATGATCCGACATTTTTAAACACGTGTGAAATTTGACACGACACGAAAAACTGAAGAATCGATAGTGCTACGGAACTGACTGTGATACGAAAGTCGATGCGTGTATCGGTCGCATTCGTGTGATTTCGACGTGTGTAGAGGGGCCTTAAGGAATCCCTCTCTATCGACGAGCCATGAACACATCACGTTTGATCACTGGCCAGGAAATCCGACCTTCATCCACCTTGTATCTTTTCCGATTTTTCCCCCTTGAAACACCTGATGGAGCTACGATCTATTAGGCTTCGTCAGGCGCCAGCGCGACGATTGTGCACCGGATGAAACAACGAATTACACGCGCTTGCGACGTCGCGTTTGAAATTTTTCTTACCAAAGAGGCAAACGTGGATAACGAATCGCGCCGTGCTGGAATAATTACTCGGGAATAATATATATCGGCATATCTCTCTCTCTCTCTCTCTCTCTCTCTCTCTCTCTGTGGAAACCGTTTGTGCATTCAGCGCCGGCACGCGCTCATTATGTTTCCTCGCTCGTATTTTTAATTGATTCGCGCGCAATTAACGACACAGGGAAATACGCGTGCACGAGGAGGTACGTATTTCACGGGTATTTCGCGGGACTCTAAAAACAGGCACTCTCGCGGGCGTTTAAATCTCCCTGAATCCTCCTGAGTGCTTCTCTTTCGCTCTCCTCGCCGCATCCATTGTCTCTGCGCCCACAATCGAACACAGTTCGCCAACAGTTCGCCGCGCCGCACAGTTTGTATTAATAATAATAATAATCATTGTTGCCCAATATTGGCGTAACTTAATTTGAAACGCGGCGCGCGGCGCAATAAACGTTCGAATTTAACGCAAACAACCCGTGTCCAGTTCCCGCGGAATGTTTTTATTCACCCAGGGTGCCAATCGATACGAGAGTAGCGACGACGACGACGACGACGACGACTCGTCGAGCCACTACTCGATTCCACGAACGAGAGAGACTCTCGTTATGGCGGAAATTTCAGACGTGCCCCGCTGCCTCCAGAGAAAGGGAATCCAGGAAACTGGAACCGTTTTCGTGCCAAGCTCGCGCGGGATTTATCGCGACTATTTCTCGCCCTCCTCCTCCTCCTCCTCCTCCCCCCATTTCTCCGCAAATCGGATTAAACGATGCGCATCGATACAGGGGGGGGGGGGGACAAACGCGAGAAAGATGAGAGAACGCGTCGCGACGAATAAAGCTCCAAGATCTCTTCCTCTCTCTCTCTCTCTCTTTCTCTCGGTCGCAGATAAATTTTCGACAGCGTCTCGCTTCGTGTTAAGCCAACGCTTTATTTATACGAAAGACAGTTCGCTAACTCTTCCTCTGTCTGCCCCTCGCGTCTCACCGCGCTCCTCCGCTCCTCCTGGCTCCTTTCTTCCTGATTTATCGACCTGTCGCGCTTCATGGTCTCGCGAGTCTTCTCGCAAGTTACACGCCACCGATACACACACACACACACACACAAACCGCTCTCAACTTTTAACCGAGAATCGTGTCTTTCTCGGCTTGCTTGAACGAAAGAGAAAGAGAGAGAGAGAGAGAGGATCTCTCTCGAAAATTTTCCTTTCTTATCGGATAAACAAAGTACGAAATAAAGACGACGACGTGAAGTTTATCGCGCGAAGTATAGGAACGGGCGGAATGTTGAAGTTGAAAACGTGAAACGAACGGAGGTTTTCGAGCGGATAATTAAGAACACGGGGAAGCACCGGGTAGAAAATGAATTCTAAATATCGTAGGGGGAACGAATATTTTTACATATTTCTGCAGAACGTGTCCGAGTTTCCCGTAAAACGTGCAAAAACGTTCCTAGTCCCGAGTTGGAATGCTTACGATTATTAATCAGAGTGTTGTATATTCGATAGAGAATAAAGGAACTAATTAAAATTCAATAATCCTTTTTTTGCAGTAATTTTCACGATCAAATCTTTCCAATAATCCTTAGTCACCAATTGATTTTTTCACACTCCAACTTTAGTCGCTAAATAATCGTAAATAACGATTGAATTTCTACTTTAATTAGTTAGTTGTAACGAACGATTAAATGCCTTTTTAAATCGTTTCAATCGTTTCCTTACGACTAAATTCTTACTTCGATTCGTTATTTGTTATTAACGATCAAGCACTCTACAATTTTAATCGTCAGTTGGATATCTCGTTAACTACTGAAACTTCTTTTTTAACAGCGAAATTGATCAAGCTTTCTATGTGCCATACTTGTTCGTCGCTAGGGATGAAGACATCTTGCAATAATATATAGACAGATGATTAAATCAATCACCGATTTCTCAATCGATCGAATTTTCTTTGAAATCGCCAATTTCTCGACGATTAATTCATATTAGTCGATTATATCAATCCTCGATTTCTCGACGATTAATTTCCTTTAATCAACGATTAACGATTAGTTGATTGAATTAATTTTATACATCGACTCGCCGATCTTTCAACGATTAATTTCCTTTAATCAACGATTAACAATTAGTTGATTGAATTAATTTTATACGTCGACTCGCCGATCTTTCGACGATTAATTTCCTTTAATCAACGATTGACGATTAATTCTATTAATCGATCCAATCAATCCTTCGATTTCTCGACAATTAATTTCCGACGACTAACTAATCAACGACTGACGATTACTTTCCTTTAATCAACGACTGACGATTAATTTGTCGATGAACTTTAAATATTTATCGATCGAATCAATTACCAATTTTTCGACGACTGTATTTCTTTTAATCAGCGATCAACAATTAGTCAATTGACAATTTTATTTATCGATCGAATCAATTACCGATTTTTCGACGATTAATTTCCTTCGACCGACGATTAGATCAATCGCTTTTTCGACGATTTATATTTAACGATTCATAGTTAGTTTCATTTATCGATCGAATCAATTACCAATTTCTCGACGACTATATTTCCTTCAATCAGCGATCAACAATTAGTCAATTGACAATTTTATTTATCGATCGAATCAATTACCAATTTCTCGACGATTAATTTCCTTGGATCGACGATTAGATCAATCGCTTTTTCGACGATTTATATTTAACGATTCATAATTAGTTTCATTTATCGATCGAATCAATTACCGATTTCTCGACGACTGTATTTCCTTTAATCAGCGATTAACAATTAGTCAATTGACAATTTTATTTATCGATCGAATCAATTACCGATCTTTCGACGATTAATTTTCTTTGACCGACGATTAGATCAGTCGCTTTTTCCACGATTAATTCTGTTAATCGTGAAACGCTGATCAGCCAATCGAAAACTGAAAAAAAAACAGTTTTAATCGATTAATGCGTAACTCTCTCGGCAGACAGAGAGAGAGAGAGAGAGAGAGAGAGAGAGAGGTCATTGGACCCGATAAGACAATCTCCGCTGGGAACGAAGTAGATCCGCAGCCACCTGTTCGCGATGGGAAAACCAAGGTTTCAACGCTGACAGCTTTCTAATGCGTTCCCCCGTGGAAATTACTTCTTATTCATGGAAGTCGATGCGTTAATAAAAATCGCGTCCGCGATCATTCGATAGTAATCATCTCTCGTTCGTTTCGTTATTTCGGGTTTTCCCGCCGCGATATTGATTCACCGGCCTGATAAAGGAATGGAAAGGAACGCGACGAAGGAAAAGTGAGAGAGGTACAGAGAGGGAGAGAGTTTGTTCGCGGCTACGACCACTGGTTGAATGTTGTTCTCGCGGAACGATGTTTGCTCGCTCGAACGACGCCGGGGGTCGAAGAAGGCGGGTGCAGTGAAAGCTGCAAGAAGAGACGCGGAAAAAGCAAACCGCCGCGAAACCATCCGGATAAAACCACCCCGATTCGCGTCGACTTCATTTTCGAT
>WIUT01005394.1:0-15102 GCA_010645135.1 Tetragonula clypearis | reverse complement strand
GCGTTTCACAAAATGATATTCGAGGTAAAATAATAATTGCAATGTATTTAAAACGAACTGTACTTGACGAAATACATTGTACATAATTCGGTATATTATCCTTTATATCGCGCGTTTCACAAAATGATATTCGAGGTAAAATAATAATTGCAATGTATTTAAAACGAACTGTACTTGACGAAATACATCGTACATAATTCGGTATATTATCCTTTATATCGCGCGTTTCACAAAAATGAAACGAAACAATATCACACGGTTTTTAAATTAAAATTTTTAATCGTGCAACAACAAAAGAGTGTGCGAAATTTTACGACCACGTATTATAAATATATATGAAAAATTGTTTCCGATAATATACTCTCACGACGATTGATCTTTTTTTTCACGTCGCTAAACCGTCTGAAAGTTATTATTTTTAACACGAATCGAGTGAAAATATAGACTGCGCGTAAAGTATAAATTAAATTGCGCGTAAAGTGTGAAAATAAAGGAATCGATTACTTTTACCATACGAGAAGTATAGCATTTAAATTCTGAAACGCCGGAGTTACACGCTTTTTTGTGAATAACTAACACGCGTATCGTATGTTTTACTTTTAGACTATAGAAATTTGAATAATATTCAATTTTGAATTGCAATATGCGCGCGCATTGTTAGGGTTAGGTTGAACTTATGACGTGCGCGATCTGTGCAATATAGTTGCGCGTCTTCAACGTTAATTATTGTCTTATTATTGCTTACGGGCGTCGGCGAAAATTGTACTTTTTCGCTTTTCAATGTACTTTACGACAAGGGGGAGAAACATGAACTGATCGTTCAACTGTAATTCAAAGTTGAGATTATTATTTGCGATTCTCGAGATAACAGCGTACGACCAGCTAGTTAGTGTATCAGCTTTAGGTAAGAAAATTTAGACTTCTACAAGCGAAAAGAAACTTCAATTCTGTAGTTATAATTACGTTATAATTACAGAGAAAATAATCAATCGAAACGAAGAAGTAAATTTATTTGCTTCTTCCAATAGTATTAAACGTTCTAGTAAAAAAATCTAATCAAATCAAAGTTTTAATTAAATTTAGATAATAGCTGAAAACCTAATCATAATGCTTTACTATCATAACGCCATTTACGTGTTCAAACTGTACCAAGTGTGAAGTGTCATATAAAATTACATCAAAATATTTACACGGAAGGAAATTGGAACGTAAAAATTGAAATTCATGCAATAGGATGAATGCTATTTGTTTTTGTAGCATTCATATTTTTGTCTTGAAGTTTAATCATTTTGAGATTGAAAACATTCCGTATTGTGTTGAATGCTATGCCAACCAAATAAGTTATGATTAATAACCATTCTGGTATATATAAAACTGTAAAGACTTTGATTAAGCATTCGAAAAATAAAGGTGTCCATAATAATATTCCACTCAGTAAAGACATGTTGATATTATCGAAAAGTTGCAAGGTGTTTATAGCATATTGATTCAACTGATTCATATTTAATTGTATTTTTGTCTCGTCGAATGACACGCTATGTTTATTGTCTTTGTAGATTTCATTACATTTTTTATTAAAATTTTCTTCATGAATTTCTGTTAGATCTAATTTATTGAAATCCATTGGTTTCTGCGGACGAAGATTTACACTCAAACATTGAGAATCTTGTTTCGAAGTAGAAGGCCCTTTGGAATTTATAGGAACATCAAAATATATTTCATTAATTTCACTTGTGAAGTCAGATTTAGAATTACTCGATAGAATTTTATCTTTTGCTTTTAATTTTTCGAGAATAATTTGACAATTCAGTTTACCATATTGTTGTAAAATTGAAGAAAACAAAATTGGCAGAAAATATATTATAAATACCAACATAAGCAAATGTACCTTTAGAAATTGAATTGATATAAAACATTTATTCATTGTATATATTTGCGTTGTCTTTGATGCGTTATCATTTTTATAAATAATGGTTTTGGTACCTGAAAAAATTTCTTTTGGTTTTGACTCTTTCAATTCTTTTGTCCGTTTACTATTGTACTTTAGCCCATTTAACATAAATGGTATATTATATTTAGTTATATTCATTAAATTGTTTATAATATCTTCACTTCCAATTGCTGGCGATCTTCTAAAGTTTAGTTTTTCCGTGGTATTTGTATTAATTTCACCATTGTAAATTTTTTCTTTTAATGTGTCTTTCAGAAGACTCGTCATCGATGACCCTTCATTATTTTCATCAGTATAATTGCTTAGTTGAATATTACTTTGTAAGTTTGTGTTATTTTCAACATTGATTAGATTAAATTCATTTTCAGTATTCTTATTTTGCTTCGTATCTTTTGTATAAGTATCCAGTTCCAAGTAATTTGTTATATCTATAAATTCAGAAGTGTTATAAAAGGTTGTATCAGAGGAAACAGTAGATGTGTCATTTATTGCAGAAAAGACTAGATTTTGTATTTTTGATATTATCTCATTCACTTGAGTATTAGAAATTTGTAATGTTACATCCTCTTTGTTATTTATATAATCATTGTACAATGGAATTATATATGTTTCCATATCTGCATTCTGAGATGTATTTGTAGTTTTGATGTTGTGACAATCATCAAGAAAAAGTATACTTTCAATAAAACATTTTTTATTTTCCATGTCCTTTGTAGGACTTATATTATACTCAGATAAGTATAACAATCCCATAATGAGGATAGGTATAATCCACTGACTTAGTACAAATATGGTAGTAATTTTTTTATCTTTCATCATTTTGTTACATTTAAACACATATAAAATGTTTTTCATATACTGTTTGATTAATGAAACTTTTTTGGATGTTACGGAATCAAATTGCGTTTCACTGTTATTTATAGCGATATCATCTTCACATGATATTTCTTCAGATTGTAGAAATTTAAAGCACAGATTTTTAAGATAAAATACATTTAAATTGCATTGTACAGAGAATATCAACAAAGACACAAATGAATTCACAAGTGGCAAAAATAACATTCCACATTTCATTATTGTACTTGTGATGTTACATTTTGGAATTACATTAAAATTATCGTCATGTACAATGGTATTAAATTTTTCTATAAAGCTTTTAAGTTTTATTTGTTGATTTTCATTGCTATCTTTTATATTCCATACGTTATCACTCATAGGAAAAATATTCATTTCGTTACGTTCAACATAAGCAATGTGTATCATAGAATTTATAAATAATACACTTGATGTAAACATGGAAAATAATACATCGGACACTGACAAAATATATAATGGAGTATCCATCCATTGTTTAAATTGTTTTTTTAATAAAGTTATAATTGTGAGAACACTAGATAGCAGTAATGTGCATGCACATACATTGAGCATTACAAAATACATATTGTTTATGTAGAAATTGATTATAACTTATTATATTTTCACTGTTTATTATAACTATTTACTTTTACGTGTACCTTGTGCAGTTTAAAAACATACTATTTAAAATTGCTATTGGATACGAGCGTTGTATTTATTTTAGTATGTTGTGTTAAGCTATAGGGGTATCTTAACTGGTAAAGTTTAGATATAACAAGCATTATAACATGAGGGCACATTGATTATCTATATATTAACAAATGCTGGTACAGATATCATATTTCACGTGTAAATTTGTGTAACAAATTTGAACATCTTTGAAATTATATAAAAATAAAATATTTTTGCAAAATGTATCTAATTTAAAGCATGTACAAATGTACAATTTACACAAGTTCAATATCCCTTTGACGTTTGTTTCAGTGCTTATCTATCATCATGTCCATTCGTCGTAGGACTGATCCTTTCATGACACAACGAATATGGGATGCTATCAAAATAACTGTACATCAGAAAAGTTTACCAAGTAACGATCGCATGGTACGACATTTAGCTCGAGTTTATGGAATTACAGAACAAGAGGCCCAAGAAGAATTAAATAAAGCAGTATATGATGGACTTGTTAATTTAAAGAAAGTATCAACGAAAAATGGTATAGAACAAGAGAGTTACAGATTACCTTCAGATATTATACCTAATGATAGTCATGACTGGTATTGCTACAAATGTCAAAAAGCAGGAATTGTAGAATGTTGTCAACAATGTCATAGAGTTTATCATCCTGAATGTCACGTACCTAATAACATTAAATTGAAAATATGCAATTTTTGTGAAGTAAGTATATTGAATTAGACATGGAGCTCAAAACATTATAGACCAATAAAATAGCAATATTTGTTATAGAACATAAATAATGACACATGCCCGGACAAAATTAATCTCAACCACATTCTGAATTTTACTTGTGGTCATTTGAAAGCAAAATTACCACCAGAAATTACAAATCGTACTATCGTTTTTAACAATGACCCTATTGTTACACCGAGCAATAGATATTCAGGCACAACTTATATTAGTGAAGGAGAAGATGCATGGCGACCAGGTGTTCTTATAAAACACCACATGGACTTGGCAATCATGGATTCAAAAATTAAGAAAAATGAGTATAATAATCTTGCCGAGTTTCAAGCTGATGCGCACAACATACTACATAATATCATTGTATATCATGGAGGTACGTAACCAGAAACTAATTGATTTAACTTATAAATTTAATTGTAAAAATTTGATAATTGCTAACAATTCGACTATATATATTTATTTAGCTCATACTATAATAGGAGAAATGGGTAATACGATGTATCAAGATTGCTGCTACGATCTTCGAGAAATCCGCCGCTGTGCCGACTGCTATAGGATATCAAATGAAAAATCAGAGAAACTGTGGTTTTGCATACCCTGTAATCCACCACATCAGTTAGTTTATGCAAAACAAAAAGGATACCCCTACTGGCCAGCTAAAGTGATGCAAGTTAACGGCAATATTTATGACGTCCGATTTTTTGGAGGTCATCATATGCGTGCCAACATCGAGAAAATGTTCATTCGTCCGATTACCATCAGTCTGCAAAGTTTACAGGTAAAGATAAGTCACAGAATTATCCGGCGTTCAACGCGAAATTGTCACGCGAACACTGTGAAATTCTGGGTTTAGGTTACACGCCATTTACAATGTATCGTATCACTGACACAATAGAAGAGAACTGTTGAGAGAAAAAGCAATTTAGAAATTGTTGTTGCACTTAGGTATATTATTATCTTAACAACGAATTCTTGCATAGCCTTCGGAAAAAGGAAAGTGGAAAGAAATGAAGGTATGCACATACTACGGCCTAAAGTGTACAACTAATTTCTCACCACTCTATCTCATTGTGCAATCAGAAGAAAATTAGCCTTTTGTTAAAACGTGCACAATTTACCTTCCATAGATAAAAAGATCCACTGCTTGGAACAGAGCATTTGATGAACTGAAGCATCATCAGAATTTGCTGCTAAAGTTGGGCAAGAGCATCGAGGATTTGAACATCGACGACGGTGATGACGAGGGTCCAAAACCAACTAAAATCCGAAATATAGAGTCATCAAGTTCAAAAAATGCAACGGGCAGTCAACCAGGCAAACAACTTTTTAAGGATTTAAGAGTTAAAGTAGAACGCCTCAGTTCGGACGGTCACAATGACGTAGTACCACCAAACCAAGAAGAAACCGTGCATAACGAGCATTCTTCAAAAATTAAAGCTAAAAGCGAGGAAAGACAAGTACCCTGTTTGCCAGTGGCAGAAGATGAACCTGCAAGAGAGATATGCAGCACGTGTCCTCAAGGCTTGAAGAAAGAAGGTTCTCAAGAGGATATGGTTACATCTAGTTCTCAAGAACCAAGAACTAAATGTGTTCTCATACAAACGGAACAAATACAAACAGAAACAATACCTGCAAAGGTATAACATTTAATAATCATTAATTGATTGTATTTATCACTTCACTAAAACTTCAATTTCATATTATACTTTATAGATAAAAAGGGAACGGAGAACGTCAGAGCAACCTACTACCACAGCATTGGAGAAGCTACGTCGTGAATTAGAACTGGAGAAATGCAAAGAATTGGAAAAATTACAAGCTGAACATGCTAAAGAATTACGACAATTGAAAGATAGACATCAACAAATTATATCGGAAATAAAGAAGAAACAATGGGTAATAATCCTTTAATATTCATCTGATTTACATACTATACATTCTGATATTTACTTTGCATATATTTTGATATCTATCTTAATTTTAGTGCTATAATTGTGAAGCTGAAGCAATATATCATTGCTGTTGGAATACCGCATATTGCAGTACTGATTGTCAACAAGTCCATTGGCAACGTGAACATAAAAGAGTTTGCCGACGCAAACGTTAGATTAAGGTGCAATAAGAGCGGATAATGTTAAAGAATTTTATGAGAAAGAAATTGAAATTTCTGTATTTGTAAAGAGAGGAATACTTTGTAGAATCATATTAATATATTCTTGACACTAATTTCACATACCGTGTTGTAAGTTTCCTACTTAAACGAAAGCATTTCTAATATGTATGCAAACAAATGCGAGTGCTTTGATCTGTAATTCTTGTCTTGTTTGTAAGTGAAGAAATAATCTTTATATAACGATCTCTGATCATTATATATTTGTTTAGAATCTTAACATTTTTGGATGTTGAGTTGGATGTATGTTATTTTAATTACTCATTGAAATATCATACACTTGTAAAATCTTGTTATGAATAGTAAACTTATGCAACTAAAACAAGTTTATTAAAATTTTACTTCAATAAGATATATAACTGTTTATATTATTGTTTAAAATATTTTTGTATAACATAAGTATGTATAAATATTAATATTATATTGATATCCGAAATATACGTAATAAATGTATCCTTATTCTCGTAAATAACTTATGTGAAATATGACATGAAGATAGAACAGACATATTTTATATACATTATACTTATTACTAATATTATGATGCAATAAATAAATGCGAATATGATAATGCACAAAATACATTAAATAGTAAAACTGTATATTTGTTTAACATATATATATATATATATATATATATATATTTTAAATTCTATTTATAAAATTGAATTTATGAAAATTGTTAACAATTTCAAAATTAAATCATTAAAATTTAATTAAAATTAATAATAAAATAAAGTTAAAGATTCATGAAATTAAAATAGAAAACACAACATTTTCATGTTACAACCAATTCACTTACAATAAGCGACAGTACATTATATTTAAAATTGAAAATACATATTTCAATATGTATTTCTATATATGCTGAGTTACAAGTATGCAATATTGTCTATATATTATTTATAATAAATTATTTAACTTTATGAAATCATATATCAATTCAATCTTTTTTCATAATTATTTTTTCCATTCATGTGAACTATTTTTAATAAAAAGTAAGAAATTCTTATAAAAATATACTTCAAAGTTCAAGTATTCTGAATTTTAACTTCGTCACCTACTGCTGCCATAGCCATTTGACCCTTATCTATATTTTCAGTTACTCGTACGTAACTTGTTGTATCAATGTTATTAAGCATTAATTTTTCCAATAATTGTAATTCTTGAGGCTCCAATTTTTCTCCAAGCTGTCTCAATGCATTTAATACCTCCGCACGTTGATGATCACTAGTTTCTTTACTTAGTTTTCCAAGTTTTACATCACAGTCAATTTGAGCTAGTCGTTCTCTAAGCTGTGACGTCTCGCGCTTTCCAAACATTCTAATGACAGCAGGAGTCTTGAACGCTTCGCTAATTGCTGCTTGAATTGCCTAGTTAAAATTGTAAATACATTCTATATGTATCTTTTAAATTTTACAATTCATTATTCTTCAATATTACAAAAAATATCTATATTTATAAAATATACCAGTTGTATTGCACCCAGTTGATCGACTAATGTTGTGTCACCAGATATCATTCTTTGTAAACTTCCATTGAATTCTTGTAAATCTTCTTTTGTGAGTTGCATAGCTTCTTCATAAGCAGCTGCGTCCAGTAGATTTCTATAAAATATAATGATTTTATAGAAGAAGAACGTCAATTCTAAACAAACAATTTTATAATTCCTTTTAAATACTACAATTTTAAGAAAACGTAATTTATCCATTATACCGGTTTTCTTCTATATCTTCTAATTGTTGTACTAGTCTGTCCAATTGTGCTTCTAAATTTTTTCTCAGCTGCTCAGTTTGCGCTTTACCGCGAGAACTCATTTTTTAATATTGAAATGATAATAATTAGATAAATTTCTGACAAAATGTAAAAGAAACGTTTGAACAGTCCCCGAACTTCTTTGCAAAATAAAATCACGGTTAAGATAAATTTTTTAATACTATCATGAATTATTGTGGCAAAATTTATCTAAAAATCTTTCAAATCATTTTCGTATATACGTATTCGTATCACGTGTATGCGTGTCCATATTATTTTTCATACATATTGCTGTTTAATTATATTTGTAAACAATTTAATTACTCTTTGAACTTCAAAAATATAATTGTGGTTACGATATTTCTCTAACTGATTTAATGTACAACTACACTAAACTAGATCAGTATAAAAGTCAGATGATAAAAATATGATAATGTTAAGAAATGTAATAATTTAATCCATCAGTAGTAATTATTAGATATAAAAGCAAATATGTGTATGCATGTATGTAGCTGTGTGTATACTAGTAAAATATGTATATGATTTTAACACATTTATAAATATATATATATATATATATATATATATGTGAATTAATGCATTTGTGTAGAGAAATATGTGATATTATTTTTTTTACACGATTTATCTTATTTGATAATTATATTAATTCCGTAGCAAATTCACATATATATTCCTGACATTACAGTGAAATTGAATGAAAATAAAATACTGCAACGTCCAAAAATGGTTTAAAATTCATCGTTAGAAGCAATTTTTATAAGAAAAATACGTTGCACATATAGATACATTATTATCTAAATAATCTGCCTGGGCAACGACCAATCAAATAGCCGTACGACTGATTCTACGTTCGTTGTGTAGTCTATGCCAGACATCTGATTGGCTGCTGAATAATTTTTGTTTCGTTCCGTTGCCACAAATGCATTTGTATCGTTTTGAAAAAAATAGTATTTTTTGCACAAATTAATTATTGCGCGCATAATCGTGGCCTGTAATTAAATAATTTCGATGAATATCACTTGTCGGCGATTTTTCATTCGTACATCGAATGGTTGGCCGCTTTAAACGCGTAAACAGATTAAGCTTTTTATATTGCCATTAAGAAACGTTAGATAGGAGGAAATGGAAAGAGAGGCGTGCTGTAGTTGTGCTCGATGTACGGTGCGCGTCGCTTCTTTTTTCTTACGAGAAAACAAGTTATTTACCGTTTGCCAGGCAATTTACGCGACATTTTAGGCTGGTAGATAGGCCTACGTACGATTATCGGCGACAATAGCTTGCTAGCAGTTAGAAAAAAACTAATAAACGACCGTGCGCAGTTGATTGCAACCGCGCGCGAATCCGAGCGAAAAAAGAAAGGGAAGCGGTAAACACTTTTTGGTCGAACGTGCCAACGGCTGAGCAACTGCTGGAATAAACCCGTGTAATTTGTCGGCGTGGATGGTAAACGGAGGCAGTTGCTTCGACGAGAGAACGAAATATGGGGAAAGCGAAGAAATAGTTTTTTCGCGTACGAACTGCCGACCGTCGTTGAAGTGCGCGCGCGTGCAATCGTGTGCCATCAGTTTCGTACGGGTGACCGAACGCTAACCATCATTTCACGTTACCACCAGCGATTCTTTGCAGCGAAGTTTCCTCTGAACAAAGAAGTCTTTCGACAAACGTTACGCTTAAAATATTGCGCACGTGCGAAAATAACGTACCTATGAGGACCTCAGCGAGCCACATAAGGCAACAAGCTTTGAAGGTAGTGGAGAGTTTAAAGAAAGGAGGTCTACGCTTGCGATGAGCATGCCAACAAAAGGGAAACATCACCACCTGCCCCAACATCACCAACATCATTCACAGTCGCATCATCCGGCACAGCATCAACCTCAGCTTCTAGTGAACGTCAACCAGCCGAGTGTTCATTCGCCTCAAACCTACAACACCGTGGTTACGACAAACACACCACGTTTCGTACCGAATGCTGGTGAGTACAATGTCACGTTATTCCGACAATTTTGTCATCAATTTCGTTTGATTTTTCTTGTGCGTGCTGGCACGTGTTTCTTATTTGTTATATACGCACGCTTTTCCATACGACTAGCGTTCAATATGTTCGTTAAATGCTGGAGGAAGGTTAGGTTTTGAGGTTAGGATTACCATGCGGTCCATGTGGCTGTCCATTATAAGGATATATTCCGTAAAAGTGTCTAAGATAACGCGTTTATTTTCCATCTCGCCATATTTTACGTTTTGCGTTAGTCTTGTTGTTCTTTTTTTTTTTTTTTTTTTTTTCTTGTTAATAGTTATTTTATTAAGGTGTTATCGAAAAGATAATAAAATTAATTGAACAAAGGAAGCAGCACTTGTATGCAAGTCGATTAATAAGTTTTCTACAGTTTGTATACTTTTTAGTCTAAAAATAGTGCATTGACGTTATTGTTATTTAGATAAATTTAATTTAAATAATTTACTTTTCAAGTAACTCAACAATTGCTCATGTTGCGTATATTTGTTGTAACAATATTTTCAAAGTTATATTTAAATTCTGTTGATGCAATAACATATTATTGCAGTTTCCATTATTGCACACATGTTGAAATATGTTGGACTTGGTTATCGCTTTTTTAAAAAAATTATTTTTCTTTTATATGATAGATTTTACACACACACACACACACGCATATGTTTCGTATGAAATTAATTTCATTTATATTTGGTTAACGACTAAACATCCAAGGAAATTAACTCAATGAAATTATAGAAGCGAAGTGGGAAAGACGTGATTATGCGAATTCTATTATTTTCCAATATGTCAACATTTATGTAGTCCCTGATTTTTTTCTGATACAATCAAGATACAATCTTACAAATTATATGTCTCAACAAAGTAGAAAAATTACGTAGTGATATATTTCCAAATACTTTTGAAACAAAACGAAGCTAACAACAAACTTGATATATAAATATTTAGGAAATTAATATTTTTCCCCTGCGATTACAAGTTTACGTCAAAAATTTTACCCCTCGAGGATTGCAAATAGGGGACGATTAAGACAGTGAATAGAATTATAATTATATACGTTAATTCACACGGCGATAGAAATACAAACATTAATCTGTCTTGGAACGACCTTATTCGAGATATGATATATCTAGACATTATTATATTGGCACGGTAATCCGTCTCCACGTGAATTAGTTTTCCTCGAATCCACGACTTCTTGGCTCGTTTTATTTTCCACTTTAGTTTCTGCTTTCGCTGTGAATTCTTCCTTCCTTCGGAAGAACGTAGTAGGAAAAGTACGATGTGAGGAGGAAAGAAAATATGCTGAATGCGTGTATAAATAAAAACAAACGTGAAAGAGAGAGAGAGAGAGAGATAGAGAGAGAGAGAGAGAGAGAGAGTGGGGGATCAATCTGTTGAATCGCAGGGAACAGTTCTCCTGCTCCATTAAATTAAGATTTGCTTAACCGACGAATTGAGACAGTAAAGATCGTAGATATATGGACCATGTGAAAGGATGTACGAAGAAGAAGTATCCGAAGAGACAACAGGGAAAGAATCCGCAAAAGCAAGAGGGAAAGAGAATAGGATGAAACGACGAGGCGACATAGCTATCTTACCGAAGGCTTACGAAAACATCCGAACATCGGGTTCGGCTGTATGCCGCGCATAGTCTGTGTACATGTGGCAATCAAGCCACACGGTACGCACGTTTCTCGCTCTTTTTTTCTTTCTTTCTTTCTTTCTTATTTACCTTGTAGTGGAAATAATCGGGTAATAACTTCATCACGAGTATAGAAAAGTTCACGACACACGTAATAACTAGAGATTGTACATGGTAATGTTGCAGGATTCTCGTATCTTTTTTTTTTTTTCTCCTACGGGTATTTTCAAGACTGTTTTTGCAATCTCATTTGTAATCTAAAGTACTACAGCTGCGCGCGGAAGCATGCTCTCTCTCTCTCTCTCTCTCTCTCTCTTTGAAATACGTTTATCAACCTAATTCACTTCCATATGATAATTTCACGATTTATACGTTTGTGTTATTACGACAAATACACTTATCGATAAACGAGTCGTGTCGCCTGTGTATCGAGCACGAAATTATAGTTGTACAGGCAGCATATGGTTTCCCAAGTACGCGAGTCAAAAGTGTGTGAACCTAGATAACGAAATACGTTTACAGCGCGTAATTGTCGCGCAATGTGAGTGCCGTGCGTAAGATAATAGGACACGAGAGAAATATTGGCCGATAAGTTGACAAGCGAAACGATTCTTTCGAAAACTTCGTGATTTTACCGTGAGCGAGAGTGAGTTTAACGATAGTAGTAACAGTAACAGCAGTGGTGTATTGCCGGATCTCGTTGGTTACTAACTCGCACGAAAACATCGTTTTGCCAGTATCATATCGTCTTTTACCGTCGCGGAGGTTATATAATTTCAACCGAGCGGTCTTTTCGTTGGGAAGCATGAGGAGCAGCAGTGTCCATTCATTTAGATAGTCGTCATTGTTCTTTCAAGTATTCGCGCCATATACGCCTTATATATTCTCCGACGAAGAGACCTCGCGTGTTACCCGCTCGTATGTTGGGTATCATGAAAGTGGATAGCATCGCCAATAGGCAATCGCACCGCTAAACATGTTATCAATCGTCACCAACAATTCTTACCAACGGTTGTAACAAAAAATTGGGACCAGACGGAAACGCAACGGCGCACGAACCGAAAAATGTCCACGGTGATAGGTAAGTTGAATTGTCACGCTCTATGTTAGCGACAGTTGCCTTTATTCAGGCGATCGAATGTTTTCACGTCGCTCATATATTTTCACGTAAGAACTGATGCTTCTCTCGTTGATAGTAATGTGCTACGTCACTCACCTGCTAAGTTTGCAAAACAGCATGTTACTTTCGTCACTGGCGTTATTAATTAATTTCGATTATCGCGTCTCTTCCTTTTTTTTTATTTATTTATTTATTTATTTATTTATTTATTTACTTATCCTTGGAAAACGACTGGCAATTTTGCCGATAAATTATTCTGTCGAAAACTTTCAAACGGCTGTGAGATAAATGGTGCTTGCAATAGATTTCGGAAGATGTCGCGCGAGTCAGTGACGATCATCTGACGATTTGGTAATTAAATTTTAGTTTATCAATTGGGATGTGTCACGTGTGTCGCTAGGGGGTGTACGATTTTCAACGTCGTCTGATATTTTTTAAACGGTCAATATCGAATTGTAATAATATACAACGAAGGCGTGTATGTAACATGCGAACACGTGCGAAATTTCAAAAGTACTTGAAAATGATTGGAATAACTGTGCGTGTACGTAGCAGTTTATTTGCTTTCACGGAGATAATCCATTTATAAGTAAAATTAATGATCCTTTATTATTTATTTGCCAAAATGTCGCCCGTGCGCGAGGCTGAAATTTATGAAATTCATTTAATTCGCTAGAAATAATTGGAACCTCCATGCAAATCTGCAGAAATCTGTTTTGCAATTGCTCGCGATACGCGTAACTCCGCGTATTTCTCGTTGCAGTTTCTGGAAATCGTAGTTATCACGAACGTGGTTTCTAATCGCACTCTACTACAACGCAGCGTGTATAGAACGAAAGAATTATTCTCCGCTGTTAGATTGAGATTCTATTGAGATTGTCAAGGTCTTTTCTCTCGACCTGTTGAATAATATCTGTTTATTGTGAAGGTTATCATAGACGAAATTGCATAATGCTCAGGACAACCAATGAAATTGAGCTGACGATAGAAGCGCGTCAGTAATTAATTTCTGCGCGTTGTTATTTGAAATTATGTTCTAATTTTTTTTTTTTCCTTTTTTTTTTCTCTTTTCACTATTCTCTTGTTGGAACTTGTTCAGTTCTATTGAATAGTACGTGCGTGAAATACACGTTCGTAACTATGAGTAATGATTTTACACACATAGCAATCCTCGTTGTTTTCAATTACGTACGCGTATGTGTTGGCAATTTCAATGTCTGATTGCGATACTTTCTTGAATAATTGAATAATAGTGTTTGATTTTCAAACGCATGCTTGGAAATTTTTCATACTTCTCTCCGTTCTTTCATTGACACTGTGACTTTCATTCGAAGGGATAAGAGAAAAAGAAAGTAGTTTCTTGCTGGAAATAAAAACGCGAGCTTCTTATCTTCATTTTTTTTTTTTTTTTTTTTTTTTCGTTCTACGTAGAACATTATTGTGTGCATGGAAGTAGTTGTAAATTCAGTATTGATGAAACATTTGAAGATTTCCCTGCATCAAGATATGAATTTTGCAATGTAATCACGCTGATCCTGCAGTCCGACATGGAAACCTAGCTTTGAATTGGATTTTATTATGTAAATTTTAGGTCACTGGTTCGTCTTGTGGATTTCTTACACGTATGATTCAACTTCTACACAGGTTCAGCTATTCTGCAGTTCTATAAGACATTGAAACAGTTTATCCTGCTGCCGTTTTAATAATATCATTTTCTTCCCTACGAGACTGTTCATTAGAAATTCATTATTTGCTCGTGTCGAAACGCCGTTGCGGGTATCCTTTCTCTTTCTATATTACTGAAAAACAGTTCAGATCAAATAACAGTACAGTAACGATATCTTGGAGTGATCTGTTACTAAGTCTGCATTTGCGTAGGAATTAGTGGCGTTTTAGTAAAAAAGAAATTTTCACTCAGCGATATATTAGGGTCAGTATTTATTACACATTTAATTCATATTTATCTACAGATTGATAACACTTTAATTCAATAGCGACAGAAAGAAATTGCTAAATATTATTAAAAAGAATTACTGCATCCATATATTTGTCAGATATTTTTAACACTTTACCGACAGGTAGCCTATTAATCGTCTATTACTTACCACTATTACTATCGGTCGGTAAAGTGTTGATATCGTATAATAATATA